>JALDNG010000087.1:737500-922500 GCA_024349245.1 Neodontobutis hainanensis | reverse complement strand
GCACACGCACAACAGTAAGAAAACTCATGCTTAATACAAAGAGTGACGATGGCGGAGAGAGCAAAAAGAGTTGATGCAGACAACGCAAGTAACGGCAATCTGTCTAAGCACCCTTCAAAAGTGCATTATGTGCAGACAGAGAAATGCAAACTTTTCGACTGCCTAGCTTGCTCGTTGGTGGCTATAAGAGCAACCATGAGAAACAGTACCCACCATGGAAACAAAGGCTGGAGGCTAAAATCAAGAAGGCACGGAGAGAAGTGAGCCAACTGACAGAGGCCAAGAGAGGTGCAATGAGAAAACAAGTACCCAATAGGTACAACCAGATGCCAATACCAAAAAGCACTTGAAACTGCCAAACAAAGGCTCCAAGCCTTGGCCAGCCACCTAAAGAGGTACACAAGAGAGAATGAAGCCAGAAGAATAAACCGGCTGTTCGCAACTCAACCTGCGAAAGTGTACGCTCAGTGGCAGGGTAAAAATAACAGCAGAGCCGACCCACCAAGGCTGGAAACTGAACAATACTGGAAAAGTATATGGGAGAGGGAGGCATCACACAACAGCGATGCACAGTGGCTGGTGGCTCTGAGAGAGGACCACAGCAACCTCCCTGAACAGAATCCAGTTACCATCACAGCGGCACACACCAACCTGTGCACTGCCTGGATTGATTACAAGAAAGCATATGACTCAATGCCACACACGAATCACTGAATGCATCAACAGGACTCTAAGACACTTCATTGCAAACTCGATGAGGCACTCTTGAGGCCAATGGCAAGCCACTTGCACAAGTATCTATCAAATGTGGCATTTACCAGGGAGATGCTCTGTCCCCACTGCTGTTCTGCATAGGTCTGAACCCCCTAAGCCAAATAATCAACAAGACTGGCTATGGATACCGACTCAGGAATGGGGCCACCATCAGTCACCTCCTCTACATGGATGACATCAAGCTATATGCTAAGAGCGAGCGGGACATCGACTCACTGATCCACAGGATCTACAGCTCTGACATTGGGATGTCATTCTGGCTTGAGAAGTGTAGTCGAATGGTGACAAAGAGAGGGAAGGTAGACCACACAGAAGGGGTCTCACTACCAGAAGGAACAATAGCAGACATTGAGGATGGTTACAAGTACCTTGGAATACCACAGGCAAATGGCAACCTTGAAGAGGTAACAAGGAAAACAGCAACTGCCAAATAACCCAACGAGTAAGGCAAGTCCTAAGAAGTCAGCTCAATGGCAAGAACAAGGCACGGGCAATAAACAGCTATGCCCTGCCAGTGATCAGATACACTGTGGGAATAATAAGGTGGCCAAAGGAAGAGATACAGACCACAGACGTTAAGACACGAAAGCTCCTCAACATGCATGGAGGGTTCCATCCCAAATCCAGCACCCTGAGACTGTACGCTAGCCGCAAGGAAGGCGGCCGTGGACTAGTGAGTGTGAAAGCCACTATCCAGGATGAAACATCCAAGATCCACAAGTACATCAAAGATAAGGCCCCAACAGATGACGTGCTTAGTGAATGTCTCAGGCAATGGGGAACAGCGGAAGAGGAGCTGGAGGAAGGACCATCATGGGAGGACAAACCCCTACATGGGATGTACCACCGAAACATAACTGAAGTGGCTGATATCACAAAATCCTACCAATGGCTAGAACGGGCCGGACTGAAGCACAGCACAGAGGCACTCATCATGGCTGCACAGGAACAAGCCCTGAGCACCAGAGCAATAGAGGCCCAGATCTACCACACCAGACAAGACCCAAGGTGTAGGCTGTGCAAACAGGCCCCTGAGACAATCCAACACTTAACTGCAGGGTGTAAGATGCTGGCAGGGAAAGCATACATGGAACGCCATAACCAAGTGGCTGGCATAGTGTACAGGAACATCTGCACGGAGTACGGACTGGAAACCCCAAGGTCAAAGTGGGAAACACCTCCACAGGTGGTAGAGAATGACCGAGCCAAGATCCTGTGGGACTTCCAGATTCAGACTGACAGAATGGTAATGGCGAACCAACCAGACATCGTGGTGGTGGACAAACAGCAGAGGAAAGCCGTTGTGGTTGATGTGGCAATACCAAGTGATTGCAACATAAGGAAAAAGGAACATGAGAAACTAGAGAAATACCAAGGGCTCAGAGAAGAGCTAGAAAAGACTTGGAAGGTGAAGGCGACAGTGGTGCCCGTGGTCATCGGAGCACTCGGGGCAGTGACCCCCAAACTGGAAGAGTGGCTACAGCAGATCCCTGGAAGAACACCAGACATCTCAGTCCAGAAAAGTGTTAAAGTACCGGACCGTTAAGCAGTATCGATAAGAGTAGTAATACCGTTAAAACCTTAACGATACCCATCCCTATATATCACTGTACACTTCTTTAACAGATGTATACGTTACATATTATGCTGTAACTATGCATCCAAGTCTTATATACTAAGTATTACGCCTGCACAATTTATTGTAAATTTATTATTAAAATATTCCTATTGCAATGAATGACTTGTATTGCAATAACATTATGGTATTTTATGCAATTTACTTTTTGCCTCAAACTTATCATCCCAACAAAGGCTTAAATCAAACTGTGGTGCAACAAAATAAAAAAAGTTTTGGTTTAAACCTGGTCCATGCCCACATTTTGTCTTCGTTTAGACCTGTATACCCCTGGTTTGTCTTTATTATTGATTAAAACATCTACCTTACTCTCACATCTTTAATAATGACCACAACATCACACTGTGATTGTATGTATGTATTTTGCTAGCCAGAATTTACATTGACCAACACTAACACACTTGGTTAGAATATTTTTATAATATTGTTTTTTTCTTTTGACTCCTTGACCACTCACCCAGTTCAATCCCCTCCCAAAACAAATGCAGCAGAAATGTAGGAGCCAGGTAATGGAAAATACACCACACGCATACCCTGCCCTTTACTGAAAGAAATCGCAGTGTACTCTTTGAACCCTGCCCTCCACAGCTAGCCATTTCACTCCAAAATCAGAGATCACCTGTCTAAATTGTCCTCAGTCTTCACAGTTTAATCTGAGAGCTTTAATCTGTTTATTTCTCTACTGAGGAGAATTTTCTCTTAAATTTTGAGCTCAAACAGTGGAGCTGCTCTGTTCCCAGTTAGAACGGGGTGGAAAAACCCGACAAGACATAAAAATGGGAGAATTAAATATAACTGGAACATAAGCAGACTATTGGCAGTATGTGTGTGTGTGGCCGGCTCAAAGAGTGGACTCAGCGCCTGGTTTCAGCAACCATGCAGCCCGGAGACTTCCGCCAGGCCACAGAGTGAACGACCAACGATATAGGTGGTCCTCTGTGTGTGAGTGTGTGTGAGTGTGTGTGAGTGTGTGTGAGTGTGTGCCTCATTGCCTCAATAGTATAAACATGTATAAGGAATAAGTAAGAAGAAATTATGGCAGAAAAAAAGCAGATGTAAAAGACAAAAAAACAAACAAAAAAAAAAACAACAAAAAAAAAACATGTCAAGTTATTATCCCTTCAAATGTTTGGTACAGTAAGGGAAGAGTTCGTTTGGAATGCTTTAAGGACATTTTTACAGTCAAATGACAGCGTGTCCTATTTTAGTCAGCTACAAGCAGACCTTGCTCTGACTATGCTGATAACTATGCAGCTGGAGTTCACACCTTGTCCGAGTCTACATGCACGAGAGAAGCAAAGTACTGTGTCTGTTCAGGCCGATTCTACATTCATGTGTCCTTAGTATTTCACATCATTATGCCTTTGTTGAAAAAGGTATAGAAGATTTCACAGTAGAAATGGTGCATTTTTCATCATAGGCCTTGTTGACTCCTCTCCAAATGTAATGTTTATGGTTGTGGCCAAAATGTTCTCTTTTGGTCTCATCACTCCAAATTACTTTGTCCCAGAAGTTTTGAGGCTTGTCTCGGTCCTGTTTGGCGTATTGTAAGCGGGATGCTTTGTAGCATTTGCATAGGCTTTCTTTTGGCGACTCAAACATGCAGCCCATTTTTCTTTTAGTTTTTGTTTTTGTCTAGTCTTTTTGTGAAGCTATTATTTTAGTTTTTATTAGTTTTAGTCACATTCATACTCTTTTTAGTCTAGTCATGTTTTGTATACTGTATACAAAGCTAAGGATAGTCACGTTTAAGTCAACTAAAAGTCTGAGCATTTTATTCTTGTTTTAGTCAGTATTTTCATCTAGTCTTACTAAATGAAAATTTGTATTTTAGTATACATGGAGTGAGTCAGGTCGGAACTAATAACCCACATTATACGCTCGCACAAACAAATATAAACAGACGCTAGTCACACGTTTGTCTCAATCATTTCCAGCTCCATTGGCTTAAGTATAAAGCTAACATTAAAAATTTGACATTTACCACAACCTTGTGAAAGGCATGAGCTTTCTAAAAAACAAAGTAACGTTATGTTAATTCCTTGACTTACCTCAATTTTATTATGGAATGCCTTGAGATGTCTCAAAAGTTTCATGGGGTTTTTTCCTGTGATTTTGTGGCCGCATTTCTCTATCTTTTTCACATTACATTTTCTTTTCCACTTCTATGTAATGAAAGTTTTTCCAAATGTCATTTATTCTTTTTCTCCCAAAGACCAACCCTTGGCCCCTTTCTCTGTGTCAGATTTAACTTTGATTGTTGTTGTTGTCTTCTAAATAATGCTGCAAGTGGGGCTTGAGAAAGTGATGTCAACTTAGTCTGCGCAGAGTGACCTGATGCAGACACAGAAAAACTGCCAAATAATATTGCAAATAAACAAGACAAAATAATGTTATAAAAGTTTTGTCTCATTTTGGTCAACAAAAATGATACATTCTAGCATAGTTAAATTAATTTAATTTTGTAAACCACATTTAGGCTTGTTTTTATTCATCAACAATATTGCTCTATACATTTAATTATAATCATCGTCACATGACCAGCATTTACGTTGCATCTTGTTTGTCACGTAGGTTCGTTGACAACAATATTTAGTCGTAATTTTTGTTCTGTTCTGTTTTATACAGTTCAATTACCTTTTCCCTCAGATCTTGTCCAGTGCAGCACTGGATGAAAGATGCAAGGGTCTGTCAGGAGCCCAGAAACTCACTGTAAACATAGCTGTTTGACAATTAATGGCTTCACCCAACCACTAACTATAAGCAAAAGAAGAGTTTTTGTGTCATCATTCATATGCCTTTTGTCCCCTTGTCCACAGAATGTGGTCCAATTTCCAAACGATGGAGGTAAACACTGCTACACTTAGGTGAGAAGCAAAAGGAAAGAATACACAACAGAAATGGTTTTGTAAAATAAGTCTGTTTTACTCCCGTGATAAATAGTCAGATTCAAAGATAAAAAAAAATGCTGAATGTTTATTTATTTATTTATTTAATTACATTTTTTTCTTTTAAACCAAAAGCCATTTCCGGTTTTAGACAGTTGGTGTCAAATCGCAACATAAATTGCAACATTACAAGTATCTAAAGCAAAACTTCAAAATTTACAAAAAAAGAATTAATATGTCAAAAACTGGTGCAGCTGGCTAAATGTTAAGATTCACAAAGCTGGAAATATAGCAGAAACAATCTTTTAATCTTTAATGTAGCTGTAGACAACAAAACCTTCCAGCTCTTGCACATCCACAGGGTTACAACTATTTAGGTAGCTAAACCAAGAGCAAACATGATTAACTGTAGTCTGAAGTTACATCTACATTTAGTCATTTTGCAGACGCTTATATCCACAGCGACTTACAAGTGTGGAAAACAATGGAAGCCATTTTAACAACACAAGATAGCAAAAAGCATAAGTGCACCAACAAATTATCAGTAAAACTCAGCACAGTAAACAAAGCTAAGAGGGACATTTTTTTGTTTTTTTTTTGGACCACCTTTTTTTGGGGAAGAAAAGGAATTCACAGAAAGTAGAATTTGTTGTTTGTCAGTCAGATGTTGACGGAAGAGATGTGTTTTCAGTTTTTTTTTTTTTTTTTTTAAAAGAAGGCTACAGAATCTGCTAATCTTGTAGCAGCAGGTAGATCATTCCACCAATGTGGAACAGAGCCAGAGAAGGTACGCGAGAGTGATTTTTTTCCTGCTCATATCAAGTTATGCTCATGTCTTATTTCTAGCCTGTCAAACAAAACGTATAATATATCTGTGGGGTCTGCTCAAACGCGATTTAAAGAGAAAGTCGATACACATGTTGTTTCATTTGTTGCGTCTTTCTTTTAGAGTGGTGTGTTCGGCCTGTGCTGAATGCAGTGGGTGAAGGCTGCAGGGGCGGGGCGGCAAAGGAGACATATGGCAGTGATTTTGGAGCTGCAGACTGGACGGCTCTGTTTCGAGTCTGTCAGTGAGGCCTGAAACTCACACTTGAGTCACCTCATCCCTAAACAGCAGTTTGCCTCGTCTCGCCAGATACTTCTAGGACACTCAAGTAAAACAAAAGTTAAAAGTAGTAGTAGTAGTAGTAGTAGTAGTAAAATATTGTTATTGCAGTACCCATATCACAATATTTGTATTGCAGTAATGTTATAGTCTATGTGATGGACAGTTTTTGCCACTTATAACAAAATGCGCATTGAAATAAAAAAGTACGACTTGAGTAGACCTTTTTTTAGTCTTAATTTAAACCTGTTTAGGGCTGAGCAAAAAATAATATTTTCAAAAAATTCTATGCCCTCCCCCGCCCATCATAGGTACACTAAGATGTCAGCGTCAACGAGCAGGGAAGAACAACTTACTCCCAAAGAAAGCATCAAAAGTTTGGAATTGGTTTTGATTTGTGGCCTCAAATGAAGCACAAACAACGCTTTGCTGCAAGTATGCCATAGCACCGGAGCTATGTTTTTCATGTGCGGACTTTTACTCAAACTGTATTGGGAACTTGAGAATTTGAGCTTTCCACTGAAGACTTATTACGGTATGTACATACAACGAAATACTGCGGAGGAAAACAAAACAAAGGAAGTTTCACGAAGGCGCTACACGGCTTCGCAATACCGCGCCTCCTCGAGTTTTTGCCCAGTGCGTCTGTTGTCTGAAAAAAAACCTAAACGCCTTGCCTTCACGTCAAGATTATATAAAAGTATATTATTTTAATGCCCAGTTTTTAATGTTGACTAAGCTCCTAACTTTGACAAGTGGAGGTTAGTATAGAGACTTGCATTTCTTTATATTTTCTAAATCTAATTAAATAAAAATGAAAAATTTTATTCAAATATTGCAGCTCATTTTGTTATTTCAATATCCACAATAAATATTTCAAATCACATATTCTTCTAATTTTGTGCAACCCCAGTTCAAAGCAAGAAAAAATTTTAAATAAACCTGCTTAGTCAGCAATATACGCAGCATAATAGAAATTCTATGCCTTTAGATATATGTGTGTGTTTCCTTGTGTGTGAAATGAGGTTGTGTGTATGTCTTGCAGCTAAACAAAAGGAATTTTTGAGGATAACAGACAATATTTATTAAACAAACACACTTTCCTCAGATCGAGTCATGCTCGGGCCTTTTCCACACATTTCCAACACATACCAGACTTTTTCTCTCACTGAATCCAACACACAGCAGCAGCACACAGCCTTCGGGCTCAAGTGTAATCAGCGCTCTTCCTGCTTTGCTGTAATTAATCAAACCAGATGACAGCTCAAATGACCCAATTGCAGCCTGCAATTAACGGCCAGGAAGCCTCCTGATTGGACAGCTTTGCCTTCAGCCTCCCAGGTCAGGGGTTAATCTTCTCAGACTCAGAGGAGGGGGAGGTGGCTAATCAAGTTGTAACGAGTAATCACCAAACACAAAAAAAAATAAATTTTTGTTTATGTTTTTTGTGTGTCGTGTGTTTGAAGAGTTCATTGTGCCCAACTTGTGACTCACTTGTTCTACACTGTACGCAAAAGGATCTGTGGAAAATCTAATCAGAATGTTACAATTGTCTGTTTACATGTTAGATATAGTCCAGGTTAGTTAAGCGAGGTGTAGGCTGTGGGTAAAAAACAGTATTGAGATGATGAACATCAAAAGTGGTGGACTCCTCGACTGGATATTCACTAATTGTGCTATAATATGTTATGTCTACCAGACAAGCATTTTTGTGATTTGGTGCAGCAAGAGATGAGCAAGCAAGCCAATAATGCACTGGTCATGTGATAGGAAACAAGGCAGGTGCTGTTACTTGAACAGAGTTTAAAATTATGTGGAGCCTGTGCTTTGGTTTAATGCAAAAAAAACTGAGAACAATAAGGAGACAAATAATAGTGCAGAAGCAGAACATTCAAGTTGGAGAACTTAATAGTACAGAAGTAGTAAAGAAAGTAATTTGGAAAGTAACTAAGTTACAGGCCTCAAATTAAAAATGTGTGTATGAGTCATGAAAGGAAATTTCTAAAAGGTTCTCAATGAGGACTAGGCTTTAACAATAAATGTAACACTCAGAAGGTCAAACATTTTGTTAACATTCATTTAAATTTTATAGTCATGTCTTTTAACTGCACACTTCTTTCCAAGCATCTCTGGAATTTGTTCATGCTTACAGACAGGACTAAGGACAAAGCAGGTCACAATGAAAAAAAAAAAAAATATATATATATATATATATAAACTTTAGCATTTTATTTTTTCAAGATAAGCTGAAGAGGAGTGCATGTGTAAAGGGGAGGCACAGTGTTGTCCCAGCTACTATAAAAAGACATTAACTATGAGAGCACACGTGTTTGTGAGTTACAGACAGACCGCAAATGGAGAGAGCCTTCACTAATGTTTTTCATGTGACCACAATAAACAGTGTACAGACATTACACGCTGCTCAGAACAGGGTTGTGTGCGGTCGAGGACTGTACCTGACTGATGGCTCCGTGGTTGAACAATGTGGTGGTGGCTGCACAGCTCCATGGGAAATGCAGTCTCAATACCAATAACCTGAAGGAAGAAAAACAAATCTTTTGTTGAAAATGTATTTAGATTTTTTTGGGGAAAACAAAAACAAATTCAACAACACTTTAACTTGTGGGGAAACCTTCATTGGGTTCAGTCAGTACCTTACCGTTGCACATTTGAAATTTAAAGAGAGGTAAACTATGGACCATGTGACCAGTGATTATGCTCTTGGTTTTCACTGCCTCAACGGGCTAGGTGGGTAAAGACCGTCATTTTCAATAAAAATCTAATTATTAAGTATGGCGTCAGAATTACGACAATAGTCGACACGCGCAAATATTATGACCACGAGCAAATTATTTCAATTCACTTGTGTAGATCTGAACTCTCCACGCGCATATTATTGTTTCACGCACACAATTTAAGCAAGCCCGAGCTCTACACAGAGCTACAGGCGTAATAAACACCCACACGCGTGCGCAAACAGTCTCTGCTCTGCGCTTGACGATCAGCTGCAGCTCTCGAGGCCAATATTACCCCGTGTGAGGAAATATTCTGCGTGCTCGTAGAAAGACTTTTGGCGGATTGGGGGCGGGAACTACCGGTGGCACTGACCCTCCTGTGATTGGTCACCTTTCCAGTAACCCCGCCCCCTGATGCCTTGGCCCTCTTGCACTATATTGATTTACGGAAAGCAACTAATTGCCACAGATCGTCGGAGAACAGTACTGGAGTGTGCTGAGGTGATTAATGAGGTTGTGTCCTTGGGCAAGACACTTAACCCACCTTGCCTCCAGTGGCTGTAACACTGGTAATTACTGTAGAACAATCAGTATAAAATATAACCATTAGAAAATGTAAAAATGTTCAGCATTATTTAAACTATACATTGTACAGTAGACTAAATATTATTAGTCACAGTAGATCCATATATACATCCATGTAATGGATGTATATATGGATCTACTGTGACTCTAAACAAACGTTTTAAAATATTTTTACATTTAGCTGACGCTTTTATCCAAAGCGACTTACATTGTTCTACAGTAATTACCAGTGTTACAGCCACTGGAGGCAAGGTGGGTTAAGTGTCTTGCCCAAGGACACAACCTCATTAATCACCTCAGCACACTCCAGTACTGTTCTCCGACGATCTGTGGCAATTAGTTGCTTTCCGTAAATCAATATAGTGCAAGAGGGCCAAGGCATCAGGGGGCGGGGTTACTGGAAAGGTGACCAATCACAGGAGGGTCAGTGCCACCGGTAGTTCCCGCCCCCAATCCGCCAAAAGTCTTTCTACGAGCACGCAGAATATTTCCTCACACGGGGTAATATTGGCCTCGAGAGCTGCAGCTGATCGTCAAGCGCAGAGCAGAGACTGTTTGCGCACGCGTGTGGGTGTTTATTACGCCTGTAGCTCTGTGTAGAGCTCGGGCTTGCTTAAATTGTGTGCATGAAACAATAATATGCGCGTGGAGAGTTCAGAATTACACAAGTGAATTGAAATAATTTGCTCGTGGTCATAATATTTGCGCGTGTCGACTATTGTCGTAATTCTGACGCCATAATTAAGTTTCAACTTATATATATAAAAAAAAGTAAGCGGCTGTGGTGATAGATGCGTAATTTGTTTCTGGCCACAGTTTGTGTCTTCCCAGAAAGCAGGGTTTATCGGGTCTTTTTATGATTTTTATTTTATTTTTATTTTTTTAATGCAGGATGAGATAAATCATTAAAGCCGTTTCTCAAGATCAGCCAAACTAATCACTGCAGCTCAGCTCAGACCATAACCTGTATATTAGTCTATTCTTGGTATTGAAGAAAGATGTATAATTTTATATTCAATTAAAATCCACCCTTATTTTGCCTCCTTTACCAAACACTTACACCTCCGAGATTGGACTTGCTCTCAGTCAATGCCGCCTTGACTACAACACTACGCTATTTCCGTTCAGACAACACATACTTTAATTAATCAAAGTGGAATTCCTAAAAACTTTTTGAGTTCCACCTTATAGTTTCTTCCCAAGAGAAGCCTTCAAGGAATGTTCAAAACTCACCCCTAATGATGAGGGCAGCCTGAGACCACCAGAATCTTTGTCTAGTCCATTACTCCCCCCACCGATCACTGGAACTACAATGACCTCCGTGTATCAACAAGACTTGTGGGTAAAACCTCTTAAGACCTGCTCAAATAATTTCATCAGACAGCCAGCATCAGACTAACATCCTGTGAATAGGTAGCAGAGCCCACGTTAGCTCCACTACCCTTCCTGGCCACACTGCGGGAACCGCCTCTGGGCTGAGTCATGAGGCCAGTGTTGATGGCAGTGGGTTTGTGGCTTGTTTGTGAAGAGATAAGTGGAGCAAGGCGAACACCAACCAGCTGCAGACTCTTACTGGTCCAGTCTGACACAGGGGCCTTTTCATTTGACGCCGGCTATGCTCTTCAAAGGGGGCTTTATTTGGTGGAGGAGGCAGACGTCATGAGTCAATGTTCACACTCGAGCAGAGGTGAGTCACACGGCGGCCACTTAACAGTCTGGGCAAAAAATATATAAATAACAACTGCAAATTCACGAGAAATCTAAATCCATGCTATATATAAAAGACTTAAATCTCACGTTATGGTGCCATAACGCGAGATATATACTGGACATATACTTTTTGCTTCAAAATCATTGTCCAAACAGAGCAATAAATCAAACTTGGGTGCATGTAAAAAAAAAAAAAAAAAAGAAAAATTTTGCTTTGACGTGTGGATGAGAGTCCAGAGCCTTGTACTTTTTTATATTTTCTAAACTAATTTAATACTTTTTTTGTCAGAGAGTATTTAAAAAAGAAAAAAAAGAAATAAAAATAAAAATCAAAGCAAAAGATATAACATATCATTTCGCAGGTTTTATCATAACATCATGCATGTTATATTAATCAAATGGCAAACATCTTACTTTTGGCTTCTCTAATGTTGTGCGCTTAAGTTTATTAATGGAGGCTGTGACTCTCATAAAAGTGCATTGTTTGTTTTACTATTGAAGTGGCCATTATTCTTCCATTTAATAAAAATGACAAATTGTATTCAAAGGTCAAGAGTGAGATTAACAGTGGGCAGCAGCTCTTATATGAAGCAAAGACTGCCCCTGCGGCTGTAAATACCAAACTGCTGAAGCCAAAACTAACACAATCAGCTGGAAACTGGACTCATGTCAGATAAAACAGCTGTCAATGAGATGACCGGTAGCTCCAGTGTGTGTGTGACTCCACCCCGGGGGAGGTAAAGATGACAGCGATGGAGGCCATGCTGCTGAGTTATTATAGAAAGAGACGAGGAGAAAATAGATGTCCAAGAACGGGGGCTGAGAGCAGTCATGAGGCTGGCACAAAGACAGCTTCTGCAGTATAGTCCAGTACACACACACAGTGCAATCTTTATAAACGCAGAGGCAAAAGCCAAGGAAAAGAGACGGATGGGGAAAACCAGATTCTGCTCTCCACACACAAGGACAAAATAAAGAATCTGATCAATCCAAACGTCCAGAAACAGCAGTATAACTACAGCTTGACCCATGGAATTATAATGCAACAATGATATCCAGAGAAAACGTTGTGACATCAAGTAGTTTGCCTCTCAACACCAACTATCAGACATTTTTCCTACTTGGGACACCTGGAGTCTCCTTGTAGAGTCGCAACTTAGAAAATACACTCTTTGCAAATCTTAAGTTTAGAAAAACAAATATTCAAAAGTTCAATTGAATATAGTCAAAAGTCCTGTTTCTACAATTGCCCAGAGTGGACAAACTGAGCAGAGCTAGAAGAGAAGCACATTTATGTTTTGGAAACCCACATCCTCGCATAAAGGTTTAGGACTTGTATGAACTAAAACTATTTTGATTCACATTTTGAAAGTGCACATCAGACCTGTGAACACTGGGTTTGTTCATTGACAACAGCATGTCCAAGCAGGCCTACCATAGCTCTTAAATCAGATCCTCTGAAGACAATGAGTGAGGTGCGTTCTGACAACAAAAAAGGTAAAAAAAATAATTAAAAAAAAATAATAATAATAATAATAATTCCAACTAAATGACACACCTCACCTTCAAATCAAATTTCAAAAGTGTGCCACCAATATTACCAGAAAACATTTTATGTCCTGCATTTATATTGCCTGTTTTTAACCAACCCTATTGGATAATTTATTGGTCTGCTTTGAATACTGTATATTCAAAGCAGAAAATTAAAGGTCAGTGAAAGGTCATTTAAACTACAAACGGTAAGAAACTTTTGCAGACAGTTAATTTCCCGGTGAAGCATTTACTGTAATGCGGCAGACAATTCGCGGTAAATTCCAGCGAGTGATGAAGGTGTAAAAGCTGTGAAACCAGTCCTCCTCCTCACAACACACACACACCTAACAAAAACAACAAGCAAGTGGCTGACAGAATGGCGCTGCGCAGCACAAACAGCAGATTATTCTCTGCTTATTAGTTTTAATGGAGACAGGACTAATGAAATGAGACACTGTCTGTGCAGGGAGGTCTGTCTGCTCTATCTGATACAGGAATCCATTGGCTGATTCAGTAATAGACTAATTTAATACACGGCAAAATGTTCTTGGAAGGCACACCTCCTTAAATTTCACAAATATAAGTAACATTTGCTTTCTTTCTGAAGCCTTCAGTCCTTTCTGTCGAGCTTTTGATTTCCCTGTTCCTCGTCCCTATGCAGTCACCAACAGTGTGTATGTTTGGCTGCACAGCTGGCCAAGCCCTGGCAAAAAATACATGAGCAGCGTTGAGAGCTCTGATCGCGGCAGTTAAAGCTGGTGGCTTTCGCAAAGCCAACAGAGGAAGGCAAAGGCAGAAGGACGGCTGGACGGCCTGGGAGGAGAGACTAATGCCATCAAAGTCAACCAGCAGCCAGACCTAATTGAAATTAAAGACCTGAAACTGGACGAGTGGGAGAGGGGAGCCAGGCGGCCCTCACAGAAGAACAGTGAGGAAATATCCACATAGCTGGGACATGGATAACAAGTGCACTGCTGATTTGAATACTTTTATCCGTTTACCATGGCTGTATAGACAATATTTAAATTAACTCCAATACTTAATATACACAACCAAGCAGAGGTTAAATACATTTTTACATCTCATTAAAGTAAAATAAGAACATCCACACTGTACACACTGTTAAAAGGTCAGACACATTAAACCAGGTGGGAAGAAGACAGGTGGCCACAAAAAAAAAAAACAAAAAAAAAAACAAGAGTTTAAGTTGGTGAGGTCATTGTGGACGAGTTCGGGGTCAAGGGACAGGCCTTCAGCAGACCAGGCCTCTGAAGTCCTGGTCTGCTTCAGAGGGATCACTCCGTCTTTCAGGCAGAAGGATTACCAGAAAATGCAATTGGAATTATATATATATATATATATATATATATATATATATTTTTTTCGATTTATATAAATAGTGTCATTGCCATCTTAAAATGCACTTTGAATATCAATATATTTTCCATGAGATTGGAAAGTGGACCACATTAATGGATCAAAAGTCCAATGGGTTCCCAAAGCAGTATGAAATGGAATGCTTTTTGGAAAACCCTCATGGAAATGTAAACTTACCCACACAGTGCCACACCAGAATACAGAATACCAAATCAATATTACTGGTCCTTCGGGGAATATCCAATATAGCTCCTTTGTCGATATTGTACGTTTATAATAACATGCCGCTCTAGTTGTCTTGATATAGGTGGCACGCTGGCAGTGAACATTTTAGTAAATTTTTTACTACTGGAAATGCATATTGTACTGTAACTGCAGAGAAAAAAAAAACATTCTCCTTCAAAAGTCACCACTGAAACATCTGGAAAATCAATATGGCGCTGACTGGTTTGAAAAGATTAAGAACTTGTATCTGTAGACAGTATTGGCTAATGCTCTATTTTAAGCATTGTAAATTCTCAAGCTTAGAAATTTAGGCCCATCCAGCTTAATATTATCCCAAATGGAACTTTAACATTTTGTAGCTACATCAATAATTCCTCTCCGACTGAAAAAAATACAACTGTTTAAATGATTTAAGCAATGTGAGAAAACATGTATCAAACAGTGACAAGCTGCACACGTCAGAGGCTGTAAAGTTTAAAATCCAATGAACAGTCAAACTGGGGGAAAAGCAACCCAACTACCAGGACACAGATGTAAACACAATCGCACTACTAAGTTATTTACTAAACTTCTAAGCAGTATAAGCCATTGTTCGGGGGTGCAGTTGAGCTGTGAAGATTTGCACAGTTCCACAGCGGTTTACTGAACAATTTAGCATTTTTAAACTCTTGAGGAATGCTGTCGCCATAGTCACATGTCCACACAAAAATCACATGTGGCCACAAAAAAATTGCATTTTCACAGCATGGGGGCGTGTAAAGGCAGCTAAAGTTTTGGCCTGGAATAGAAGTGGCATATCCTTTTCCTGTTTCTGTGTTTGAATGAGGAATGTTTGGCTCTCTGTTGCCCATGCTGCGTCAAGGTGTTCTGAATTATTCACTGACAGGAGCTGAGTGTATTTAAAACGCAGATCAATACTATTAAAAGGGCAAATGGAGACGGCGCTTTGACCTTTCACTGAAGTCGAAGAAGGGAGGAACTGCTTAACAAATCTATCAAGGCTGCAAATCAATACAGTGGGGATCGAAAGTTTGGGCACCCCATGTAAATTGTTTTATTAATGTCCATAAAGACACCAAGAAAAGATGGGAAAAATCTCCAAAAGGATACAAATGACAGATTAGACATCCTTATATATTATATTATAAGTCAAAAAAAGTTAGATTTTATTTCCATCATTTACACTTTCAAAATAACAGAAAACTAAAAAAAAATGGTGTCTGCAAAAGGCACCCTGCAGCGTTATACCTTGTACTGCCCCCTTTGGCAAGCTAAGACCTGACAGTGTCATGGATTGTTCTCAATCATCGTCTGGTTTTAAATGCCCAGACTCATCTGACCTTGCCCCAACAATCAGCACCATGGGTTCTTCTAAGCAGTTGTCTAGAAAACTGAAACTGAAAATAGTTGACGCTCACAAAGCAGGAGAAGGCTATAAAAAGATAGCAAAGCGGTTTCAGATGTCAATATCTTCTGTTTGGAATGTAATTAATAAATGGCAGTCATCAGGAACAGTGGAAATTAAAGCAAGATCTGGAAGACCAAGAAAAATATCAAACAGAACGGCTCGCAGGATTGTGAAAAAAGTAAGTCAAAACCCACGTTTGACTGCACGATCCCTCCAGAAAGATCTGGCAGACACTGGCGTTGTGGTACACTATTCCACTATAAAGAGATACTTGTACAAATATGGACTTTATGGAAGACTCATCAGAAGAAAACCTCTTCTAAGTCCTCAACACAAAAATCAGCGTTTGAAGTTTGCAAATGAACATATAGACAAACATGATGCATTTTGGAAACAAGTTCTGTGGATCGATGAGGTTAAAATATAACTTTTTGGCCGGAATGAGCAAAAGTATGTTTGGAAAAGAAAGGGCACAGAATTTAAAGAAAAGAACCTCTGTCCAACTGTTAAGCATGGGGGTGGATCGATCATGTTTTGGGGTGTTATTGCAGCCAGTGGCACAGGAAACATTTCCTGTGCCATTTTTCCTGTAGAAGGAAAAATGCATTCTATAAAATTTCAGCAAATTTTGAATGCAAACTTGATGTCATCTGTGAAAAGGCTGAAGTTAAAGAGAGGATGGCTTCTACAAATGGATAATGATTCTTAACACACCTCAAAATCTACGGTGGATTACATCAAGAGGCATAAACCAAAATTTTTTGGCATGTCCTTCACAATCTCCTGACCTCAACATAATTGAAAATCTATGGATAGACCTTAAAAGAGCAGTGCGTGACAGACTGCCCAGAAATCTCAAAGAACTGGAAGACTTTTGTAAGGAAGAATGGGCAAAGATACCTTAAACAAGAATTGAAAGAATCTTGGCTAGCTACAAAAAGCGTTTACAAGCTGTGATACTTGTCAAAGGGGGCAGTACAAGGTATTAACTCTGCAGGGTGCCCCAACTTTTGCAGACACCATTTTTTTCTTTTCTGTTATTTTGAAAGTGTAAATGATGGAAATAAAATCTAACTTTTTTGACTTATTATAAGGATGTCTAATCTATCATTTGATGCCTTTTGGAGATTTTTCCATCTTTTTTTGGCGTCTTTATGGACAACTTTCGATCCCCATTCTATATGGTCTATCTCAAAGACTACAGTTACACTGGGCATTTGGGTGGTACTAGGAGCACTTGGTTTTACAACACATTTCAACTTTGAAATAAACGCACAGGAAGACAAAACTAAGGGGGAAGGCTGGAGGTATAACCATATACTGCTGCTGTTACCAGACTTTGCAGATTTCCAACTTTTGAATTCAGAGAGCAAACACAATGTTCAGGGGACTAACAATTTAATGGCTGAACTTATGTAGACCCTGGCTGTGTCCGAATCGATTTCCTTGTCCCTAACCCCTCAATCAATATATTGTGGTGCACTATATAGGAGGACTATATAGTGCACTCAATAAGTCCGTGGCAAAATTTTTTTATAAATATACACTGTACATAAACATCACAATAAAATGTCCTCCCTATCACAGTTACTTTACATTTCATTATACTATTAAATATAAAGACTATAACTCCGGAACACCATCCTTCTATTTATCTATTTTTTTTTTTTTTTGTAAACCGGCTACTTGGGCGCCGTTAAATGACAAAGCACAAGTTTGTTGTTGCTTTTTCACGTTTACACAATACCATTAGCGTTCAAATGGAATCACCAAAAACAATGTAGTGCATATGCCAGACCAGTAGGGGGTGGATTTTCTTATGCTACCACCCCTTTCATCGAGACGTAGGTTGTATAAATGACGTCATTGTTTTCAGAGAGGATGCCGTCTTTGCAATTTACACAAGAGTGGAGCCGCAATAAAACAAAAACACGTCTTCGGTCGGATTTAAAAGTTTGCATTTTTGAGGTGTGTAAACACCAGCGTTGTGTAAGCCAGAAGCCTATTTGCAGCATAATCATTGCGGCCGCTCAGGCTATCTTCTTGCTTAATTCTAAAATTGCCAGCTATTGTTTTAAAGGTTAAGTGCAAATCTGACTTCAGATGTGCTAAACCTAAACTATTAGGAAATGTATAGATCCAAGGTGGTATTGGCCATTTCATTTGTGAAATTGTGATTGTAGCAAGACTTGAAAATTTTGCAGACTTCACTGTAAACTCAGATTCTTACAAACAGAGGCAGGTAAATTAATCTTTTTTCCTGGAGTCAAGAGAAAATCTTACAAATAAACAAGTTAAAAATCGATTAAATAGATTACCCTGACTGCTGCAATCTACAGCAACGGAGCACAGTGGTTTCAGTGTTTTGGCCTCTTGGCATTTACTTCCAGACACATTTTCATGATTTCTGAGTGCAGGTTTGATTGTCTCCCCTGAGCTGTTTCACCTTTGCCACAAATCCAGGAGAATGAAAACAAACAGCTTTGGGTTATAAAATATCTCTGCAGGGATGGTGGAAAAAGGGGAGGTTAAAGAATCGTCCCTCTGTGTGCTTGGCCTCACATTTACTGCCTTTATTTATCTGCTGCAAGAGGCTGGACGTATGAAGGAGGAGGAGAGGGGTGGATTGCATGTTTTCCTCCTTGGCTCAGCCACTCTGTCTCCAGGCCGCTGGGGGAGGAGGAGGAGGAAGAGCTGGAGATGTGAAACCCGATCTGCATTACTCACCCCCCTCCACCACCCTCGCCTCACCCTCCTTACCTCCAGAACCTTGCCAGAGAGCCTCTGAGACTACCCTCCTCCCCACAGTAATTTGATCCAGCAGCAGCCTCCCAGACTGGAAACAGCTCTCCGAGAGGGAAGAAAGAGAAGAAAAGGAGAAGAAGGAGGAAGGAGGGTGAGGAATGGAAAGGAAAAAGAGAGAGAACCCTCAGTGCAGGCTTCGAGACTGGAAACACTCCCGGGAGAGTGAAAAGTGAGAACAAGTCAACCGAGCAGAAGAAAAACTCAAGAGGGGCCTGGGAAACAGAGAGGGGGACAAAGAAAAATGGGAACAGAGGAGAACTTTACACTCAAGAAAAAAGAAAATATGTTATCTCAAAAAAATGTAAAATAAAACAGATGAAGTAGAGGCCAAAGTGTGAGAAACAAGACCTATATTGGCAAAGAACCTCAAAAAGATGTGATCAATTTTCACGTGTATTTATCAATCGACAATTTCACTACAAATATTACATTGGCATCTAATATGAAGTCTCTATTGTTTATCAATAACCTAATATCTATTGATAACCTACACTAGTTTATTTCTATTATGTTGAACAAAACTCTCCCATCCACAACAGAACTATGTTACATTTGACCATAATTTTTTAAAAAGGTGAAACATTGTAGAATAAAGTTGAATAAAATTAGTCAAAACCTATGCTGTTCAACCATTTTGGAAGTTGCAGGCGGCCTGTCAACAGAAAATAATACGTAAATTTTTTAAATCAATCTTTGGGCCACATAGGATTTTTTTTTTGTTGCAATACCATTGAGTGGGCATCAAATTGGTGGCATAATTCATATCATATACTTCCCTGCACAATATATTGCAATATATCATTATTGCAATACTGGTATGGCAAAGAATAACTAAAAAATACAGATTTAACAACAGGCTACTTCTATGACGCACGTTTTATTACACTTCTCTCGTTAATTTGTAGAAGTGATAGTCACTCGTTTAGCCTCGTTACGAGATCTGTTTAACAACACTAAGCTAACACAAATGTACAACATTAGTCTGTTTGCTAAAGCAGAAGCGGTCCATGTGAGTGGTACTAGTGCTAACTCTACTCTAAACCATGCGAGTCCACAGTAAACAGAGCATCTCTGATGGGTCTGTGTTTGGCTGCAGCAGGGACATGACAGCGCTGCTTCAGTCTGTGCCGTTGTTGGAGCACTTCTTCATCAGACTGACTCCACTCCCTGAAGCCACACTGCCCCCAGCACTTCCTGTAGCTCATTACAGTTTTAAAGAGCTATTAAATTAAGGGTGTAACGATACATGTAGAGTATTGTTTTAAAAAAGCACGTTCGGAACGTTTCGGTACAATAGTACAAAAAAATGTATTATTTAAGCTGGTCATTCACGCAAAAACATTTACACATGAGTTTCAAAACAAATATTAAGTGGCGGACTGTTTTGTAGAGTGCCCACAACTTCTAGCTTCTTTACTTTTACAAGACAACATTTAGCCCAAGTTATAAAGCACTGTACAGCTACACCTCAAGCCGCCCTCCCGCTCTGACTGACATTCACAGCAGAGCAGCTCCGGGAAGATGCATTCTCACGACATGCTGCACACACTCTGCCAGGGCAGAGTGGACATGGAGAGGTGAAAGCTTGAGTAAGAGATTTTTCAGTGTGACACAAACTCTGTATCACAGACGGGTGCTTTAAACCTGCTCATGTTGCTCTTAAAATCAACATTAAAGCTACAGAGCGTAAAGTATTCAAAATATAATACTACATAATTTGAAAGTTATAGTAAATCATCATGAGGTAGATCTACATCTCAGCATATTTCATATTTTTTCAGACAAAAAAATCTGTTGAATGAACAATGAATCAAATTAAAATATGTTATATTAAAATATGATCGGCTACATACAAGAAGGTACAAAGCATTATTTTTTTTTCATCTTCATTAACTATATGTGCTTAACATGAAGCTAGACCCTCCCACATCATTAAGGTCTCTTGTATGGGAACATTTTGCCTTCCCTGTCAAAAACAATAACTGGCAAAGACAAGTGGATAAGTTGAGATTTGTGTGCTGACATTGTACCGAAATGTACCAAACTGAAATGTGACTTTTATGTACCGTTACACCCCTAGTAAATAAAAGAACAAATGTGACACGTCAACTAAAAAAATTCGGCATCAACAATTTTTAGATATACACACAACACACAATTAGTTACACCAGTTATCAGTGTATTGCTTACTTTTAAGAAAAAGGTTTGCCATAAAAAAAAACAATGGAACACTTGCATTTAGAAATAAAAGAACTGTGCAAGTACTGTTTCGCCGTAAACCAAGTCTGTCTCTCGAAACTTCATATCAAATGTTAGCTTTGTTTGCCTCCACTCAAAAGCAAACAGACCTAGACCTGTAAGCTTTGTTGTAAAGTGTACTAAAGAGCGCCACTTGTTGTGTTCATGTCATGTGACTGCCCTCCTGCAAGACAAACTTTGTTGAGGAGAGTTAAGGCAAAGTTGTGGATTTGTGACTCTTTGGGTTTGGGGCTCTGGCAGACTCCAACAGCATTAAGTGGACTTTTCCCAAATACTGGTGTGATCCCAGTTCAGAGGTCAGAGGCTGGACCGGCGTTGTGTCATTTTTTAAGAATAGACCTGTGGCTACAAAAGAGATAGACTGGGGAAAAAAATATGACCAAGAAGAGCATTAAGAAAACTGCTTGACATCTACTACTGTATTCAAATATTCTACCTGGTGTTTCTGTGGCATTCTGCAAAAATTTACTGTGGGAGGAACACTTTTCGTTATTTTGTCTACCTCAACACAGACCTCACATTTCTTTGTCCTGCTCTGTTGTTGGTCAAACTGGCTCGCTCACTGTCCGTCAGCCTGTTATTCCTGTAACAGAGATCCTGGGCTATACAGAGGAATGTACAGCTGTCTGGCATAAAGATAATACTAGATTTGATTTTGTAACCCCCCTCTGTCTTTATTGCCCCATCCCCCACTCACAGGGAGGCAGCAGTCATAAAGGTACATGTCTTTTTACAGACAAATAAGGAAAACGGTTTATCTCCTATTCAAAACTATCTTTATTAAAATTTTGCCTTTAGTGCTTTTGTTAAGTTGCCTATCTGTCATTGCAATACTTATTTCCTGCTAGCAACAAGTAACATGTATGTTCTCCCACAGTGGTCACGTGCGTCCTTAGAGCACACAAAAGCCACACAGATTGACCTGGCGTCAGGTACAGCAGAGATGATAACACCCCGGAGCGGCCAGACAGCTCGCTGGCGCTGGGAGCACACCGTTACACTCAGCAGCACAGCAGCTCAGTTTTCCTGGAAACCGAGCCAGCTGATCTCAACCACTCAGTCCCCAATCAGCAGACGACTCCTGTTCTGATTTAAAAAGGGGCGTCAGTCAAGAGAGCGGGACATGGCAGAGATTTACAACACAACCGAGGCCAACAGACTCGATATCGTAACTAATACAGCATAAAACATAAGGAAAGGCAAGGTTTGGACACAGCAGGCCCGTTTGATTAATATGTTGCTTTACCGATAAACAAAAGGTTTACAGTCAACAAAAACTATGTCAACGAAACCAAAAAAGCGTAAAAACACAATTTAAAAGAAAAAAAATTGTGTCCACTTGAAAATATACATTAAATTATTATTTTGTTTTCAAAACCATACATTCAACTAATACAATCGGCTTGGTCCAGAAATAAAAAAAAAAGTTGGTTGCAAACCGCAGACTCACTGTTATTGATAATGAGAAGGGGCAAATGGAAAGCAACGTTAAAGCATATTGTTAAAGCTATAGTTGACATACATGTAAAGTATATCGGATTGCAACGAATTATATATTTTTATCATACATCATTATATAAAAAATGTAATTAGATTTATTGTAAAAACTGATAACTAAATAGAAAAGCTATGGTAAAGCTTGTTAGCTACGACTGAGTAATAGATACCAAAAACAGTCCAAAAAATTGCAAAAAAAAAAACAAATGCGTTTTATGTAACTTACTATGCGTATTTCCTTGGTTGCACAACAATAAAATACGCACAATAATTCAGTTAGCTTGAAAGAAGAGTCGTAAACTGTGTAACAAAGTTGGCTAACAGAGGAATGCTGCTAACAAGTGCTTAACCAGACAAATATTGTCAGGACGGAGCTGCGTTTGGTCAAGTTTTATACAACAATTGTTATGAAGTTTATAGCGATTTAAGTAAAGAATAAAAATATGAGTTAATTTTAACTTTTTCCACGACAGCAACATGAAGGCCCCGTCTAGCTTCTAGCGGCAAGACACACAAACAATTTGTTCATCCAGATCAAACCTACCTAACACAGTCGCTAGTTAGTTGTGTTCCCAAAAGTTACTAAAACAAATTCAGGTTAAAAACCGCAATAAATCACAACTGGTGTTGATGGCTAACAGGAAAAATAAGATTTACTACTACGACGTGTTTCTACCTGTCTTTGCACGTCTATCCAGTGAATAGACGGAGCCCTAAAGTCGGGCTCAGACCCGCAGGTCAGGAATGAAGTTTGGAATACGCAAATCCAAGCTTACCTTTGTCGTTTTCACTTATTTATCCAGCGAACGTTTTTCTTCATTTGTTACTAAATCATTATCGTTGTTTGTCGGATACAAATTTCCTCAAAAAATAGAAAACTGTAAATTCCTGTTTTCCACAGAAATGACACGTTCCAGGACGTATTCCTCTTCTCTTCGCTCTGTGTGGATCTGTGGTTTGGCTGATTGATGCTAGAGCAGGAGCCACGGAGATCGTCTCCGCCCGCGAAGAACACTCACTCCAACGCAAAACAATCCATGTTTTAGATCCACTGAAAGACAACTACTATTTAAATAATAAAATATATCAAAAGACAAGGTTTTTGATTTTAATAGC
This sequence comes from Neodontobutis hainanensis, assembly GCA_024349245.1. NCBI lineage: Eukaryota > Metazoa > Chordata > Actinopteri > Gobiiformes > Odontobutidae > Neodontobutis > Neodontobutis hainanensis. Next base: position 898,847 of record JALDNG010000087.1, on the reverse strand, counting down.
AGTTTTTTTTCTGAAGACGTACCAGTCAAAAAAAAGTAATTTTCAACAAAGCAAATAGCAGTTTGTCAATAAAACCTCAATGACTCGCATCTATTAAAATACAGTAAAGCTGTTGCGTTAATTTTTCCATGTAACTTGTTGTCTTTACGCTTTTTTGTGGTGTCGTTGGATTCCGTTTGTTTTAGGTCTGTGGACGTAAACGTGGAGTGAGAGCTCTTTATTTTTAATAAAACTTAAAGGAACATAAGCGCCCCCTGTTGTCAGACTATAGACTTTAGTATTTGTAAAATGTGATATACAGTATTTGCTCATAAGGCTTTTTAAGAACTTTAACTTTTTGAGTTTAAATACACAAATACATATCCTGCAAGATAGTGTAATTTGTTACAGTCATGACATGAGTCACAATTACAGAAGTCATAAAAACAGAACTGAAAGGGGAACCAGTGTTTATTTGACTAAATCCTGTAGCAGACAAACGCAACACATGGATGTGGAGGCAATCTGATAGTGTTGGCAGAGCTCTTTTATTTAAAGCCTTCAACACAATTTATCAAACTTTGCTAAACAAAATGTTATGTCATTGTAGTAAAGCAGCAAAAACAACCACCTGGAAAGTCTATATTCTGCCATTCTCAGACAAAATGTGACATTAGTAAGTTCCACTTTCTGTACTTTGACACAAAGTTAGTCCAAACACTCAAACATAATAAGAGTCAGTAAAGCACTTTCTCCTTACAGTGGCACAAACTAATACTGACATTATCAGTTTCAAACACGAGGTGACATAACATGCATGCACACATTCACTCTCTGTAAAAAATCTCCAAAGTAAAAACTGTAAAAAAGAGAGTGTGCCAGTGATACAACCATGGGCAGAAGAGGGGCAAAGGCACAAAACACCACAGGAAGATGTAGCTGATACATACAATTCCTTGGCTACTATATTGTCTCTAAAATCATTGATCTTTAATTGTGATGTCATATCATTATCACTATTTTATTGTCATTGATTGCATAGGAAGAAAAATCTGTGCATAGCCCTTTTAAAGTTTGAGTTTTCATAGAATGATTAAGGTTAAAATCTAAAAGGCCAGCACTATACACAGTTGAGAAAAATGTACCAAACTTTTAGAACTGACAAAAAACAGTGTCAATACAAAACAAAATAATTAACACTCAGAATGCATTTTGTGATACCAACCATTCGCAGAATTTCACAACTAATGTGATGAGCACTGAGAGTAGGAGTGACAATATATTAGCTTTTAAATAAATATCACGCAGTTATTTTTGTAAATAAATATGAACTTTAGGGTTATTTGTTGCATCAGTAAAAGCTACTGTACTTTGCAGCACCGGTCAAACCTGCAAAAATTAACACTTTTTCTTCAAACAATGGAAGACTAAATGCATATTAAGGAGATTTTGTCTCCTAATCTTACTCAACTGTTTGTCAGAGCCTAAGGTATACTCATACTGTACATTGTCTTGGCATATATTGGTGTATTTATAGCATCAACACTTTATTTTTACTGCCGGAGTGTGGTCACTGAAAAGTGTCACAGGTTCACGCATCACTGATGACAAACCGACTGCAGTTAAATGTGGCCTTGTTAAGTACTGCTCTGTTGTTCTCTCTTGCACAGCTGAACTAAACATTTATGATAAAGGGAAACAGTACGAATCATTAAGTTAAAAAGAAACAGCTGATTGGGATGTCACAGGCACACATTTGAGGAAGGTAAGAAGCTACATATGAAGTCTTAGACAGATTTACCTAAACATAATACAACTAACTGAATAATAATGTATTTAATCTGTGAACTAGTTAAGTGAAATTCTTCTTTAGCAGCAGACAACAACAGACTTATGTCTGTAACGGACAACGTAGTCATTATTCTGCAGCATTGTTTTAAACAAAAATCCGTTGGAGAGAAAAAAATAGTAGATGTCATCATTTGTCGAGCTGAACCCTGCCCGTTCTTTGTTCACAGGCAGACCTTACACGTTGATGGCGTGGGCGTGCTTCTTGCACAGAGGTTTGTCCTTCTTGGAGTAGAATGGCTGGCCCTCAAGGTTAACATGGCACACCTACAGTCAGTAGGAAGCACACACAAACACATTAAGAACATGTTTGATTCATTAGCTTCATTGGTCCCCTCTACAGAAGGGTCATGGTCAGTGATGCACGGTTGATTTGTGACCTTACACCTGGCTCAGGTGTTGACGAGCTGCCATGCACCATTGTAGGCATTCTGAGACGGGGTCAGGCTACTGGTGCATTTGCTCCTGGAGAAGGAGAGCACTGAGACAAAGACTGACTGATAATACTGATGTATTTGAAGGAATCAAAGCGCGCTATTAAGGATTTATAAATATAACACAACGACTACTACTACAACAACAACAACAACAACAACAATAATAATAATAATAATAATAATAATAATAATAATAAATTATGACACAGCAGACCGACGGCGCATGCAGTTACCGGGCGTTTAGCCATTGGAGTGTGTTTTTAAGCTGATAAGACGCATGAGAGCAATCCTGGATAATAAGTGGAGACTGAGGGACAAACAAGAAAAAGGAATGTGAGATGTCCATTTTCTTGAAGTAATTAGCTACTAAACTGTTGTTGTATTTAGGGCCATTATGGACTGATTTATTAAAGGATGGAGCGAGTGAACACAGTGTTTAACCGGTTGAAGGGCACATAAGAGCTGTTTTTATGCAAAGACAATAGCTTATTAGCTTAGCTTGTTTAGCAATAGGTTGTTTTAAGTCCACATGTCCTTAATATGAGAATTGTCTCCCGTTTACACAGGTCTGTATACATTTACACACTGCGCCTGTGACCGCAGTAGATCCACAATCGAACGCTTCAGTTTTTGTCTGTTCATCAAGCTGGTCATTCATCCAGGTGCTGCTTTGTGTCAGGTGCTGCCATGTTTTACCCCTATACACTCCTATTGCTCTTTATTTATCATTTAAGCGTAACAAGTCCCATGTGAACACTATAAATTTATGACTAGTGTGAGTTATTAACGATGCCTATATGTAATTCTTTATCTCCTCTAATTATATTATCTTTTTAGATTATATAAAGCATATAACATAAAGCATATAAATATATGCTTTATGTTGGAAATACATGTTCCTTGAGTTCACAGGTGAAATTAGCCATTAAAAGTAATAATTATTATTATTTATATTGATAGTTTCAGAGTAAGTTGATAGGAAACAGGGCGTGAGTGAGGGGAACAGTAGGTAAATTACCCTTCTGGGATTCAAACCAGGTCTCCTGTGTTCTTGCGCATTTGTGAATGCTCTACCAACTGAGCTGCCATTAAAACATCTAAAATTACCAAAGACTGCTTTCACTCCAGGCATACATCTTGACTTGTCAATAAAAAATAAAAAAACTCTCACAACTTTGCCATGTCTAGCCTTTCTTTAAATGATGCACCAGCTCTGGACACGCCCTGAAAATGAGTGCACCATCTACCACACACTTTTCGTTTTATGTCCCAAGATCTTTACGCTAATGTAACTGTGAAGGTAGTTTAACTTATAGTCAGTATTTTCAAGTTGACTCTGATGGAGAAAAAAGAAACCACTGTGCCCTTTAAGGTCATTAAACGTTACAAACACAGTGAACAAAAGATTGTTTACCGTACATTTACATATATAAAAACACATGAACATAACAATACATTTTTTATTTGATCATTTAAATTTTTCTACCTACACACTAACTGATAGAATAGTGCTTACCGCACAGACAAAGCAGGTGTCATGCCAAGTGTGGCCCAGGGCCTCAATGAACTTATCGCCGGCCTCAACAGGGAAGTCGCAGCCATGACACTTGGTGCTGAAGAGGGCGATATAATCTGAAAGACACATTTAAGATAAGCTGTTGTTTGTGGAGCCCAGTTAGACCTGTGATCAGCAGCAGGATGTTGATATGGTACCTTTCTCACAGTAGGGCTCTCCATCCTCCATGTGGAAGAGGCTGTTCCCAAACGCTTTACCACAGGCTGCACACACAAAGCAGGTGGTGTGCCACGTCTGCCTCAGAGCGTGCATCACTTCCTACAACACAAGACATTTGGTTTTAGATCTGACACAGAGCGCCAACCTGTCGAGGGCTGAGCACAACAAGGATGTAGCTAAGAGTTTGGGTAAAATTATGAGTTTGTTTTACTGCCTTGAAAATCACAGTACAAACTATTTATTTGCTTCACATATTTAGCCTTAGGTAAAAGATAAAGATTACACCTGACACAACCCTCTCCATTTATCCGGGCTTGGAACCAGCACAATGGTACAATGGCTTGTGACCTCTCAACAACACCATCAAACCCTGGTCTCCTGCATAACAGGTGTGGGTGCTCACCACTATACAAAATTAAAAAATAGTTATTGTTATACAAATACTGTAATGATATAAACTGTTAAGCGTCTATTACATTTAAATAAAAAAGTTTACTTTTAATAATGATCACTCAAGATTAAAATTATTCTGCAAAGTCTGAGCAAACTATTGTTTTGGTCTCCCAGAACCTTTGCTTCTGAGCCCTGGTTCTGTTTGTTGGTAGAACGCCTCAAATAATATTAACAAGAAATTATTTGAAAATTTACACAAAACCTCACTGATTAGGTTGATTTATTTTTATCCAGCTGGTGCTATAAATTCATTCATTCTTTAATTTATTTTCTACCGCTTTGTCCCGTTAGGGGTCACGGGTGACTGGAGCCTATCCCAGCAGCTTTGGGCCTGAGGCGGGGTACAACCTGGATAGTGGCCAGTTAGTCACAGGGCTGACATATAGAGACAGACATTGAGAGACAAAGATTCACTCTCACTTTCATTCACTAGGGACACTTTAGATTTGCCAATTAACCTGTACATGCATGTGTTTGGACGGTGGGATGAAGCCGGAGTACCCGGAGAGAACCCATGGTAACACGTAGAGGACATGCAGACTCCTCACAGAAAGACCAGAGTCGGCCGGGTTTTGAACTCACGACCTTCTTGCTGTAAGGCAGGAGTGCTAACCACTCTGCCACATGCACCCTATAAATATAAATATAAAATCTTGAATCTGTAAAAATGTACAGTTCAAAACAGTACTTTTACTGTGTATATTAATGAGTTAATTTGCAAAAGCAGATGACTCGTTTATTTATTTTTTAATTATTATTTGCTAAAGGCGATCAAACCAAACTTGAGTGGCCTAGTCCAGTTAGGACCACTAAAATAGATTTGGGCTTTGAAAACAGCTCTAGGCAAGGAATAAATTACAAGCCTCAGTTCACTGATTTCCAAAATGGCATTTTTTGCTGTTTCTGTAAATAAACATTGTAGTATTTTTGACAGCGACACACACCCCCATGATCTTGGTGTTGCAACGAGCACAGGTAGGGGCAAAGAACTCCTCGTAGCAGTTCTCGCAGTAAACGCTGTTCTGTTCCTCCACAAAGCTGACGTCAGCCAGAGACATGTGGCAGTAGTGACAGTTAAACTCTTCAGGGTGCCAGGAGCGGCCGAGGGCCACCAGGAAGGGGCCCCTGTGGGAACATTACACCAATCCCACATTTAGAGTCTATATTTTTCATATTTATTAATGGATGTTTAGGTAGATGTATAGTGACTGACCTGATGATGCTGTTGCAGCACGCACACAGAGGTGTCCGGCTGCTGGCAGCGAACCTCTCGGCCCGCTGAGCTATGCCCCTTGCCACAGGGGGGAACGGAGCAGGGCTGGGGGTGATAGGGCCGGGGCTCGGTGTGATGGATGCTGGGCTGGGTGCGGGGTGTCCAGCTGGGGATGGGTTGGGGATATAAGCAGGAGGTGGGGGCGCGGCCTGAGGCAGGGCCGGCACCTTCACCGTGGTGGTTGTCATCTTACTCGGGTCAAATTTGTCTGCAAAGTTGGTGTCGGTCACCCAGGGGGGTCTGTTCGAGGGGGAGGGGGCAGCTGGAGGAGGGGCTGGGACAGCAGCTGGAGGGCAGGGTTGAGGTGGGACATGGGCAGGGATACGAGCAGGGGCTGGAGCAGGTGCTGAATTAAAGTTAGGTAAAACAATTGTAAGATAAGTTTTAACAAAACAAAATGCATAATTTAACAGATTAGTCCTGACCTGGCTGAGAGGGATAGATGCAGGCCGTGCTGACCACTTTTGGAGGGACAGGGCCTAGAGGAATTTGAATGGAGCTCTGCTGAGTGGAAGGAGCCTGAGGAGGGAGAGGGTGCTGGTACTGAGGTGGCATTGGCTGGTAATGCTGTGGCGGTGGGGCTTGTGGAGCCTGATACATTGGAGGAGGCGGGCCATACTGACTGCAGAGACAAAAGTCAGCAGAACATGAGGTACTGCAATTATCAGTTTCTAAACATTTAAAGCATAAAAACGCCTAGAAAAAAGTTAATCCAATGAGCAATGACATGGTTATTTCCAAGTATAAATATAATAATCATCTATTATACAGGAAGTAACATGTCACAAAAGCAGAAAATACAGACCACTCAAACTTTTTAAATATTAGCACTCTCACTGAATACAGTCCAGCCGTCAAAATAAAAGCGTAGATGTTTAGTGGCTGGTTCGGTGGTTTTCTTGTCACTTGTATAAAAGAAAATTGCAATGCCAGGGTTAAAATGTTCGTTTGGCTTCATGTTAACCATGTCAACTCTTTTCCTACCGAGGCTTGTTACACAGCGTTCATTAATAAGCCAACAGTGAGTGATGAGCTGGATCCCTGTTGTTACCTGGAGGAAGCAGCTTTGTGCTGGGAGCTGTAACTAGCAGCAAACTGTCGCTTCAGGCTGAAAGATGTAGAGACAACAGCACAGGTCACCACTGCTTTATTATTCAGTCATAGGCTGGGATTCTTACACAAACTATTAAAGATAGGATGTCCAACTCCAAAAGTACTAGCGAACAAAAGACAAACTGATTTTAAAATAAATGCAAGGTTTAGCATGAAGGGGTTAAAACTGAGAAACGGTAAATTTTTGGGTATCAACAAGCTGGATATACTCAATTAAGTATACCCCATATTTCTTTCTTTGCTGTCCAGAAAAACATATTCTATGCTTGTCGGCGGGTTATCAAAACGATACAAAGGATCATGATTTTTTTGAGTTGGGAGCTCTTAGTTGACCATCACATGGGCTCAGTTTGTGAGGTTATACATAAAAAAAACTTTTTGCATCAAACTCTCTTTGTCGTCTGCCGTTTTTCCTCATCTTAGAAGACTTCAAGTTGAACTGGACTTTAAAACTAATTGTGAAAGATTTATGGAGAATTTTGTGATAAAATGGGCAAAATGTTGATCACAACAAGCTCACATCAAAATACGTAAAAACAGAATAAGAATAGAATCAATAAAAAGCTTCCACCACCAAATACTTTTAGCATCCTGGAAGTGAAATACTATGCATCATAGCCTTCATGTATAGACACAAAGTGAAACCAAACTCAGACAACCACCATTTTGTGTAAAACAAGATTCTTCATAATATATTTACTGAAGACATAGATCACTGAACAGGTCCTTACATCAAAAACTAAAACAAAATCAATAACTTTGAGATGTTTTAAAGTCTCCTGTCATACTGCAAAATACCATGATAATCACTATATTAAAAATGACATAAAAAAACAGTTATAGCCATTCTCAACTGGTGGGTTGGGGCCCATAAGTGGGCTGCGGTCATGTCCATAATGGGACTTCAGATGAGTGTATTACATGCTCATATTGTTTCGCATTTGGCTAATTTCTTTTTAACAGCAATTCCATGAAAGGTGACAGATTAAGTTACCAACAGGATGGTAAAGTCTATACATGTTAAATATTTTACACATAAAATTTACTTTAAAATATCTAAATCATTTTTGGGATGAATGCAAATTTGATTTTGGAATCCTTTTCATCAAAACACAAAAAGACTTTATTCACTTAACCTGGAATTTAAGAGGTTATATAGTCACAATTTCTAAATATTTGTTATTTACAGTGAGGACTGAAGTTAACTCGTTGAGCCCGAGAGCCCCCCACATGTCGCAAACAAACAGCATGATACAATACACAGCCCAAGCCTAATATGGCAAATCAGCACATCAAATTGATCAGCGGAGACTCAGCTACAAAGTACATCTATCCATTTACATCTACTCAAACCAAACAGCAAGCAAACAAACACAGGTGGTGCCAAAATGTGCCAAATTCTGCCCTATTCTTTATAATGGAGACCCCGCCAGACCATTTCATACTAAAATCTTAATAGTTTTAGTTTGTTTTACATTATAACAATTATATTTGTTGCAGGTAATGTTGAAATGTGTGGCTGTAATTAAAGTTTTTGACCTGCAACTGCCTTCACCTAGGGGGGATATTCATTTAAATATTGTTGTTTTTTTAGGCGGAAATGTATTTGGGGTTATTTTTCTGTTTTTCATCTTGATTTATTCTAAAACTGTAACATACACATTGAAAAAATCCTTCTGGGAAATCTCACAAGCAAGTGCCCCCTTCATTTTGACACCAGAATTAATCAAATATACCTTGGAGTTACAGAGATACAGTCAATTTACTGTGGACATGTCCTTTTCCAGCAGACACACCAAAAAACAGGGTAAAGCCATTCCTAAAAAATATGTTGACACATAATATTTCTATTGTAAGAGCATTTTTTTTGTGTCTGGAACAGCCAAATACTGTATTTACAAACAATTTAGCACAAAAAATGTAAATGTATCAGAATTAAAATTGCTGCCAATTTTTGACCCAGTCCCAGATAATATACAATATACATACTGTCACAATACTGATTCCAGGCCTTTGCTTTGTTTTCACCAAAAAAAAAAAAAAAAAAAAAAAAAAAAATCAATGTTACCTCTGGGGCTTATGGTCAGAGCCTTCAGGTGCAGGCTCTGCAGGCTGCGCAGCGATGCTAACAGAGGTGGGGGATGGAGCATGCTCAGTAGGGCTACAGCAGAGGAAGGTTCAGGAGCAACAGTATGTAGAAAGTCATGACATGGTTATACATAAAAAGCATCTTTCAATACACAACAGCAGATATGAATTAGTATTCTAAGACTGCATAAAGGTGGATTAGTGGAGCAAAAGTAAAGATGAGATAATTTTTAATGCAACAATCAAAAACGTTTCAGTATACTTTAGTTTAGTACGTTTAGTATAATGTCTTTTTCCCATACAGTGTTACAAAAGATGATATCATTTGAAGACAAGAGAATATTTTGTTTTATTATATTGTTTTCATTTTCTACTGCTTTTCTAGAGCCTGGACCAGCTGCTTTGGGGTCAAGGTAAAGTACATCCTCAGCAGATAATTGCAGGGCTAACACATAGTGACATACACTGACTGACAACCATTCATCATTTATTTCACCAATTCTGAATCTTTAATAATAGTTTACACAATACTAACTCAAGTAAACCAACCAGGACGGATACTATACTGAAAGACATGGTCCATCCCCTGCACTGGGTTTTTGAACAACAGAGAGCAGGCAGTGGACGTCTGAGATCAGTGAGGACAGAACGCCATAAGAACTCCTTCCCGACTGATATAAGACTCTACAATCAATCAGTCTACGGCATTTGAAGTATGAATTCATTTATTTGCTGTGTCAGTTATCTGAAGAGACCTAACAAATGAATGCATGGAAACCCAGCCAAAAAAGGTGTTTTCTGGTACTTAAAATAAATACCTAGTCTGCGATTGGATTTATCAACTGCAGATATCCAATCAGAGCAGCACTATGCTGTTTACGTTTGTAGCGGTAAAACTGTCGCTACATCTTCAAAACCTAAAACACGCCCAAACCTGCCAGGGCTGCCACATCATTGGGCACACGGAGCCGGTAAAGCCAGGGTTCAGACTGTGAATACTTTGCACTGAGCAGGTCAAGATGGACTATAGCGAGTTTGTAAACTCACAAACTTTACAATTTGGTAAAACAACCGAGCTATTCTTCTTGTGTGTCATGACTGTAACGTTGGGGTTCACAGTGCCCCTACTGGCCTGTTCTTACTGTACCTGCTTGAATTGTAGATGGTTTTTGATATAAATTTTGCTATTGTGTAAACAGCCTCAAAATGTTAGCCCTGCAATTAACCTGCAATTTTCCAGTTGAGATAGGTCCCAGCTATCTGTGACTTGTTAAGGATAGGTGGCAGAAAATAAATGAATAATAGAAAGTAACACCAAAGATTAAATTAACACTTACATCCTATGACAGAAAAATCTTCCAAAAAAACAATGAAACAAAACAATCCATTATATTATAAAACCAACAGATAAACTAATATTTCAGGGTATGGCTTTCCAATTAAAACACCCAAAGAAAAGAAAACCATGAAAGATGTTTTAGTAAAATTCTGTGAGGATGACTTAGAGACAAGAAAGACAGACCACAGTCTCTTTATTGGCGGATAAAAGCTTGACCCCTGCTCTATTGATTCACGGTGAGTCATCGGCCGACATATGGAGTCTGACAGGAGCTGGAGGATTTGTTGGGAGGAGGGGCATATCTGTTCGTGTTTCAGTCCAAACAGGCGGCCTATCGATTGCGCATAATGGAGGGATGATTAAATAAGTGGGCAGAAAAAGAGAAAGCTCCATCCATCAGGGTTTGGAGAAAGCAGGGGAAGGCTGAGACTACAAAGACTAACCATATACATTAAATTACGGCTTCTCTTCTGCAGCGTCTGTTACGGCTCTAGCATTATGAAAAATTATTCTTATGTTCTGTTAAATATTGTTAAAGGACTACATTGAGATAATGGAAAAAATGTCCTATTTACTGTTTCCTGGAGACACAATATGCTACGCCACTGTCAGTTTGATTTGGCGCTAATGATTCTGCGACTCCCCCTTGTGGAACCCAATGGACATTACAGAGATTCTTAGTTGTCTTCTATGAATGGCCATGGGATGATGCAGATAAATATTGTGTAAAAGTGAAGTGCAAAGTGCCCAAATGCTGTAAAACTCCATTTCTTTAGTATTTGTCTGGTGGATGTGCAGAAAGAAACAATTTCAAAAGTGTGACTGAATTGTTGAAAGGTGGACTGGTGCAGCAGGGCAGGGTGCTGTAATGTGTAGCACAGGGGAGGACTTGAGGTCTGTAGCACTGCCTCCTACCTGATCCTCTTGAGCACCTCCTCCTCATCTAGCACTGTAAGACACAAAACATATGTTATATAAAAAACGTTATAGCGCTTTTTAGAATACAACAAAGGCAGTGCAGTGTCATATTGTATCAAAATAATATAGATATAATCATCAGATTTATTTGATGTCAAAGTGCAGTCTGGAATGTACTTCAAACATAGCTTACCACACTTTGCCTTTGTATTTCTCTTCTTTTGCCGTTACTTTTTTATTTTTTTCTAAACTGCAACATAACTAAGATGTTACATTTACCATTGTTCCTTTTAATACATGGGGTAAGAAAAAAATTAATATAAATAAAAAAATTCTAAGTCAAGTAACAAATATATATACTGCAATATAATTAGTGGGACACCATAAAATTGAAATCCCATTTTTAGTACTGTATTTAATATTTTAGTTTAGCAGTTTAGAATTATTAGAATTATTGAGACATTGTTCGACCATTATTTAGTCTTGCATCTTTACATTTATTTGACCTTTAGGGTCAATCAAAATATTTAATACAAGAATATCTCAACAAAATCATATTTTAACTAAGTATTCAAGTATACTTTGAATACTTTTAAGGACAAGACACATACCTGACTCAGTTCCGGTCAGCTGAACCAGGGCCTGGAAGGTTTTGGACTGAGCACTGGAGCTGCGGCGACCCCACTCGCTTTGCTCTGGGTCCTTGTCTGAAGTCAGGACAGCCTGACAGACCGGGGAGCTGCTGTCTACAAGCTGTTCTCTAACTGGGACAATACTGTAATGCACACACAAGGGGCGCCACATCCCACCAAACCAAGTCACACCCAACAGACTTGATAAACTGAATGACAAAGACCTGATGGTGTTTTTGGCTTTGATTTTGCATGACATGAAAGTGAGAAAATGCAATGAAGTCTACCTTTATGACAAAGTATGAATGAAAATGAAATTATGTTTTTGTTTTTTTGCAAAGATTAAAAGAACAGTACATAACAACAGTGAATATATTGACAAACCAAAAGGAGAACGGCACTCAGAACATTCATTTGTCCATCATAACCTCAGTAAATCCCTTTCTTTGTTCAACCTGCTGTTTTAGTGATTTATTTTGAATCTTGTATTTCATTGTAATGAAGAGAGGATGAGGAGGACTTGCACAAAGAGCACACAGTTCTGTATGAATGGGTATACATTACAAAAGGCCCAGCTGAAAAGAATGGCTGGTGTAATATCATTATACCCTAGAGGGAAATCGGAGCGATGTTCATGCATACAATTTAACAAATTTTCCAGCAAGAATGGAAAATTGATTGTTAGTAAAAAGCTGTGAAGGACAGAAAAAGCACTCCAAAGCTGAATTCCGTTTTCCATGATATAGCGTCACATAAACAATAAAATGAAACAGACAGCATAAAAATACAATCCAAAAGAAGCATTACTGTTTTTGACATCTACATTTCAACCATACAATGACCATAATTGTAAGCCCCCTTTTCACAATTGTGTAGGGTAATGTATCTATCCACAAAGGGTTACCTATGGAGAACCAATAAATCAATGGCTAAAGATGCAATCTACTTGAAAATGTATTACTCCATTGTCACTAAAATCAACTGCTAACAACTCCTGAAGGGCCTTCTTGTCAAGAAGATCAAATATTTGAACACAACAGAAGCTCAGAGTCAGTCCAATACTATGCAGCAACGGAGAGCCAAGACTCCTAAAACAACTATCAAACAATCTTTCTATGCTACCAATAGACCCTTAAATAAAGACCAGGATGAGACACCAGATGTTGAAAGAGAAATGATCAAACCAATCTGAGTATTAGTAGAAGTGTAGATTTATCATGTAGATTCAAATTCTTTTGGACGCTCTAAATATCCATGCATCAAATCAGAGAAACAAATGCTGTATTCTTGGGGGTCTTCAAAAAAATCTAAAACAACACACTTATAATACACATAAATGCTTGTACAAAAAAAACTAAACTCAAAAACTGGTCAAAATTTGTTCCTCTATAAGATTAAGCAAAGTAGTTTAATAATAATAATGGATTAGATTTATATTGCGCTTTTCTCCCAAGGGACCATGGGACTCAAAGCGCTTACAGGTCATCCATTATTTATTCACTCCACAGTCACACACTGGTGGTGGTAAGCTACTTCGGTAGCCACAGCTGCCCTGGGGCAGACTGACAAAGACGTGGCAGCCATTCCGCGCCTTCGGCCTCTCCGACCAACACCAAGTACATTCACTAAACATTCTTACACATTCATACGAGGCAAGGTGGGTTAAGTGTCTTGCCCAAGGACACAGCAACAGTATGAACTATGGGGAGAACGGGAATCAAACCGCCTACCTTCTGGTTGAAGACCGACCGCTTTAGTTGAGTAACTTACCAATTGTAAAGTCACTTTCCCAGAATACAGTTATTAAAATAGGTTTGCTAAATAGGATTAGATTACCCATACATAAGAGTAAATTTGAGCTAGCTAGAAAAGGTACTGGTTATACCGTTTGTTCACTATTTAATCCTACTTACGTTAGCTATTCCAGACCTAAGGTAAGAAAGTATTAATTGATAGGCCAACAAAACTGAGGGGCCTTTGTAATCCCTTTAAAAATGTATAACAAGAGGAGCAGATGCCCCAAGAGAAAGGAGAGTGAGGTAGGAGTAAACAGGAAAAGGAAAGTGGTGCCTCACCTGACGTCATGCCCTTTGCCCTGCGTCTGGCCTGCGATGACGTCCATGATAGCATCCTGTGAGTACATGCTGATGGGGGTGTTGTACTGAGCGTGGATGATGGTTGCCTTCCCACCGGGGCCCGTCACTTCAATGGGCTTATGGGTGCTGTCTTTCAGGGCGCCAGGGATGAAGGGGGCACTGTGGGCAGGAAGGTTGAAATGGCAGAGGAGGAGGTGGCAGGGAGAATAAAGAGCAGTGAGGGAGAGGGCAGACAGTATGTGAGGGTGGGATGTCCAGCCTAGACGAGCTCACAGCAAAGCATGCAGACAGGAAATATATCATTGCAAAAGTTCATGCAATGCACATTACAGGTTATCTAGGATTGTGTAAGATGTAGATCATTCTTGAGTCTTATATGTGACCGAAAATAGGGTGTAAATTCATGCATACACTTCTAACTCAAGCTTAACTTCAAATACTCAAAGTCAGTCTGAATCAATCAATTGGTGCCAAGACACCAGGGGTAGATGAGATCCACCTCAAGTCTCTGGATGTTGTGGGGCTGTCTTGGCTGACAAGCCTCTGCAACATTGCATGGTGGTTGGGGACAATACCTCTGGACTGGCAGACCGTGGAGGTAGTCCCTCTTTTTAAGAAGGGGGTCAGAGGATGTGTTATAACCACAGGTGGATCACAATCCTCAGCCTCACAGGGAAAGTCTATGCTAGGCTATGAGAGGACAATTTGTCCAATAGTTGAACTTAGGTGCAGCCAAGGGCCGGAAGGAGTCTGGTTTGGGGACCAGACAATCTTAATTTTTAAAAATATGGTGTAAAACCGTCTAAGTGCTGCCCCCTTCAGGTTGAACGATAATTATTGTAGTTGCTAAAACTGTGACGTATACTGGCTCTTAATGCAGATAATGTTGTCCGGTTGGCTTCATCAAGCCAGGACCTTCAGTGTGCACTGAGGCGGTTTTCAGCCGAGTGTGAAGAGTCCATGGTTCTCAGCCGGAAAAGGGTGGTACAGGCGGAAATTATTTTTCTCCGCAGGGAGCAGAGCGCCCAGTGTGAATTGTCCTTAACTCTTTTTACTCACAGATTCAACCATGCAGACAACAAAGGCTTCACACAGCACAACACAAACATGCAGCATGATAAATGGATTACATGATATGAAATAACATGTTCTATAATACATAGCATTTATCACATTCATTCATTCATTCATTTTCTTCCGCTCGGTCCCGTTAGAAAAGCAAAACCTTTAGTTTTACAAGAGAAATGCCATCAAGTTAGCCTGGCTAGCCACGGTTAACTCTTTTTCTAGAAGTTAGTCGTACCCTGTTGCTTGAATTTGGTTTTAAGGGCGAGGTTTACAAGAGGAATGTTAACCAATCAGAAATGATACACAGCCGGTTGTCAACAAGGAAGCCACATTAGCAGCACTAGTTATCTTGGCCAGCCGTAAGGCAGACACCAGAGCGGTTTTATTGTTTTTATACTTTTGCTGGTTATTCAAAACCAAGGTGAGAGCAGACATAAACGACCTCTCTGTAGCAGTTTCTGCCATGTTGAATGTTTTGGACTAGCCATGTGAGCTTGTGAATGACGTAGCCAGCAAACCACACCCTGCTGCAGACAAACGGCTTGTGATTGATAAATCCGGCAATTTTTAAAACAAAGAAATTTAGCAATAGTCTGTTCAGTGTCAGCCTTCTTCATTCATAAAATGTTTAATAATTATTTTTATTTTTTTTATAAAAATAAAAAACAGCTGCTATCTCAATGAACTATCATTCTGTTAATAATAAATTGCCTTGATCAAATAATCCTACATTAACTGTTTTTATCACAATCTTGTATTGATTAAATGTGTCTAATTTCTGTGGCTTTGAATTGGATTTCCAGGAGAAAGAACGAAGAGATTAAACTGCCTCTGGACCCAACTGAATAGACAACCAATCAGAGATCCGCGAGCATTACAGACGCAAAATGCTTCTTGACGTAAATAAATAGAGACACACATCTAATCAAAGAATTTAAACATCATATAAAGCCCACTGACTTTAGGTAAACATTTACATTTGTTCAAACCGGAATCTAAATTGCAGTGAAGGGAGGGGGTTCTAGACTACTGAAGAAAATAGGTATGGTAACAATCACAGGACAAGAGCAATATTTAACTGTATTGGTGACAATTTAGACATAACACATAACTCAGATACAAACCATGCCTTTATCTGACCAAACCAACAGAGCAAACACACATGCCCAATTTAAGCACATTCAGCTGTATCGGATACTAACTTTTGAGGAGGTGTGAAAATCTTTTCCAAGTAACCGCACCAGGAGAGAGACACACAGAAAGAAAATTGTCAAACAATTTGTCTTTGGTTCAAAGATGATGGAGGGAAGAAGGTATTAGAGCAGTGTTGAGGCTAGAGAGAGAAAATGGTGAAGGTTAAAGGTCACAGGATGCAACTGTGGAAAGCTTTGAAGCAACAAAACTGTCAGTCTTAATGGTGTCTTGTATTTATCCCAGCCTTTGTTAATATGTACTTTTTATTCATTGTTATGAGAAAAGAATGACGAGAGTGAAAGTAAAACATAAAGCGAGCGTCCACTGAAGTTTCAATACTTAATACCAAGGCACAGAAGGTGTCTCCGTCCAGAATATTCCTTGACCTTTAACCTTTAACAGTGTCCAAAAGAACCAACAGGTGCTTGGCATCCACAGTGACACAGTAACCTAATCACGGTGTAAACCGAGGCTACAACAGAGGCATGCTGGGTGGGCGGGTGTACGTGTGTTGCCTTCGGGTATACTGTTATGATTAAGAATAGCTTAGGAAATTTATGTAACCCAAAACTGCCCAATCCTCATCCTCTTTTCAACCAAACCATTGGTACATTTTTGTCAGACTATGAATGTTCTGACAGCCTTCTCTCCTTCCGCTCCGGGTAAAGGGTCACTACGTACCCCGCCTGAATGGCCGCCATCTCCCTCAGAGTCTCCTCTGAGTAAAGGCCGATGGGATTGTTATACTGCTTCCTTTGAGCGGGACTGGCTGCTGCAGGTTTCTTGCCGGGAGAGTGGACTTCTGCAGGCCCAGAGGAGGCACTGCAGGTTGAGATACGACCATTGACCTGCCCCGACTGAGGCTTCAGGTGAAGGAGGAGAACGACTAACAGTTACTTTAAAAAAGCAGTTTGACTAAAGCTATAGACCCCCTTCAGACCTTACATTTAAATCTGTATTCTTACTGTGTGGCCTGCTTGAGTGATTGTTTTTACACATGGTATTTACATTTGTCCTCCTAAATCCACATTAGATTTCCCACTTTTTATACAAATTGGCTTTTTATTGAGCGCTTTATTCACTTTGTTTACGCTTCTTTACAGGAAAGTCTTTTAGAACCAGTTTTTATTTACAATAACAACTCGTACTTTCTCCCTTTATAGTTAAACCTGAAGTGTATACGGTACAACTTTTTATAACGTAATTGAGAGCTCTGTGCTGCTCCTAACCGTAATGCATTGGCTAGAAGAAATACAATGTCAGTGATGTAGGCGGTCTCTCAGTGTGAAATCTAAATCCTGATTTGTGCAAACAAATGTGCCCTCAGATCCAACATCCTATGATTACTCTGTCCGGATATTTTAAAATTAGGTCTGAAAGGCGCCACAGCTGACATCTTTCTATACATTTTGCATCGACAATGGTGTACATTTTTGCAGATTTGGTCTTCTATAGTTCTCTCATATGTTAAAAGGTAGGTGTTTAAAATCTAGGATGAAAAACGAGCAGACAGCTTACACTACATTAGATAAGCTCTAGGATACAAATAGCCATATTACTTTACCAGTGGCACATAAATCTGTCCTGAACTACCCTGCAGGTCAGCCAATGAAACAGACGACCAGTCACAAGTACAGTGTGTGTTTATTTGGGGACTCTCAAATATTCTCTAGCCCCATTAACTAGATCAATCAATCAACGCAAAATGGTTCAGGAAAAGGTTGTATAATATTAAGAGAAAATGTGATATGTAGTTTGGTTGTTCAATGCTGCAACGACAAAATATCTAAAAATGTATTTCTTTAAAATGTATCAACAAATTTAGAGTTTCCATCATCACATTTGTATCATTAACTTTGTAATTGCTTTTTAAAAAATACCAGAATTCTTAAGACACTGCATACCATTGTTCAAGCAGATATTGTGCATTGTTAATAAGAATGATTTATTCATATTTTGTGAAGCTGTAGATTGCAGTAAAACAATATAAAACTCTAATTTAATTGCATTTAATGTTGTAAATGGTGTACATAAATATTCCAGTTTCATTTGTGTGCTTACAGTCACTAGAGGGCAGTAAACTGTTGCAGAGAATCAGCTGTGGAATGTTGAATTTCAGTTGTAAAGGGTTACCTGCTGATGAGGAATCATGGGAATAGGGATGTCCATTCTTGGTGCTTGCAGATGAGTAGGACGTTTTGATCTGTTAAAATAAAAAAGCAGAAATATAATAATTTTAACAGTAACTTGCACTGAGCAGAAACACTATAATATGATATTGGTTTTAGCACCTTATTTTGACTTATATTGGTTTAATTTAAAAGAAGAAAACATGTAGTCTGCATACTGTTGGCCTTGTGGAACAAAAAACCCTGATAAGACCGATTGCAAGATGAGATAGCTCTAATCTATGTAATCTATCTTCTTGCTAAAGTAATGTCTAAACTTAAGTTGTTAAAACAGGCAATCAAAAAAATAATAAGAAATCACTTAGTTTGTAGGATATTTAAATTGACATTATGTTGCAATCAATCTAAGGACAATAACCAGTGTAAACAGTCCCGTCTCTTGAAAAGCCTTCAGAAACATAAAGAGGCGTTACACAGAAGAAGAAGATCATCATTATAGAAAATAACCTTTAAGGCTGATGGCACACTGACAGACAAAATACAGAACAAGTTTTGTTCTGTTCAGTTTCAGTCACTCTACATTGTCTGAGGTATAGGGATGAGGTAAAGGTATAAGGATGCAAAATAAATTACTTTCAATTTCTGTCAACATTGCTGTAAACAAGATAATGTAAGAAAAAATATTAGTTGAGATTTCTTTCTTATATAAAAAGACAACTTGTGCAGCACTGGTGTGACATTATTGTCTACACTACACTGCAAAAACTTTTTTAGAAGTTACCCATAACCAAACTGCACTATACCAACATATACCAACCACTATAGTGAAAATGTGCCTTTTAAAATAAATGTTTCTGGAATCCAAGAGCTTAGCTAAATTAACAAAAGGTAAAGAAAAGTTTTATTTCAAAATTATTATAAAAACAAGATATTAATGGTGACGGAAAAAAGTGCTTCAGTGGCAAAGAAAATTGCCAAACCTGTGATGGATTAGGTGTAATCTAGTGTAGTGCTTTGTGTGAAGGGTCAACCAAGGTCAAACAGCTTTTATTATATTTATCTGACCTGCTTATGCTGTAATATACCCACAACCTCAGTGTCTTTTCATAAAACAAAAGGACATGAAATAATGATGACGCACAACAGAATTGATCCTTGGCAGGACATCTTATCTTGAGTCCCCAGAGGAAGTGTGCTTATGAAAGTCTGCTCTGTGGGCATTTCGGGTACACACTGCACTAATCAAGTATTGTACACTCCTCAGGCTCCCCACTGGGACATCAAGTCCTGTGGCAGATCAGAGCCATGTGGTCAGCTGCTTGGGTTTACATGTTGTTAAAGATCAGACCTTCAAAGGTTAATCTTCCAAATGCTTTTCATATTTAACACAGAGAATTGGTGAGCACTGCAGTAAAGAAGCTGCTGGAGATATTAAAGTATTAAAGTGCTGTACATAATAGTCCTATGATATATCCTGATATACTCCGATACTGTATTGTAAGATATAATATTGTGTTTTTTGATGTAAGAATCTGAAAAACCTAGTTTTGTACTCATTCACAAGAGCATTTTATATATTTTTTTTACCTGAATACTAGATAAGCAACAAACATTGCTTGCTGAGTTTAGTTTTTTCCAAAAAGTGTTAAAGTGTTTAATTGATAAAAAAAAATTATCCAAAAATATACATTCTTGTATTGTATTAATGATTCTGAGACATGCGGTGGATAGAGTCATGCTTATTTCACAGAACACCGCTATAAATAATTTATAATTCCATGCCACCAGGATGCGCAGACCTCTCCTGAGACACGCACTAAACAGCAAGCAAACACAAGGAGCAGAAATTGGCCAATACACTGGAACCTAGCAGTTTTATTTGTACTAAATGCACTTAAATTACACTACCATTTCAGAAGAATGTATTTCGCATGGTGTGGGTAATTTTTTGAAGCCACAAAAAACACAAAAGATAAACTGTATTTGAATTTATACTGATGAGAACTTTGGCGTCTGGGAGGAAACGCTACTGCAGTCTGTAGAGGGATCTGTGCCACTAGTGGCTAAAAGTTACATTTATTACATTTATTTATACAGTTATTTTTTTCTATTTTTTTTGGTAATTTTATTTCCAAATTTTCAATTAGAAAAATAAATGTTTAAATTAATACAAGAATTGTGCAATGAAATATTACAATTTTTAACAGAATAATTTTTTTCTTATACCTCTACTGTCCATTTCCTATTTAGCAATTCACCATTTAAGCGATAATGACTCGACACAGAATCGACTCGGACTAGTCTTTTGTGACTTGGACTTGACCACTAAGGACTTGGACTCAATAATCTGCACTATAGCCTACTATATAAAAACTTAAACACAGGCCATTTCTTGATTGTGTTGGTGCTAGCTCTGAACATAGTCTGAGGCAGCTCTTTCTAGTAAAAAGCTGCAGTATTTTAACCTGCCTTGACTCTTTGCTCTTAGCCAGACATATTACTTGCCTGTATTTGTCATATGACTTGCACTTCATGGCATCCTTGTTACTCTCACCCTGTAGTTCTGAGCTCACAGCCCCATCAGCCATCACCTTCTCGAGTACAGCGAGAGACTTTTAGCCAGCTGTCAGCTCTCACTCAGGGCAAAGAGTAATCCTAAGACACGAATGTGGGCAGACATCAACGAGAAGGACGCAACCCTCCGCCCAATGGGATAAACTCACAGTGTCATACAGGCAATGCCCATTTTCCTGTCAGTTTATGTTTACATTGTCAACCAGACTAAATAAAAAATTAAAATAAAAAAATACACCACAAGAAGTATGGCTTTATAAATTTTTTCATCATTTATCATTTATTCAGATTTACTAAAGCCTAATTTCCCCTGGGACTGGTACCAAACAGTGTCAAACGGTGTAGTCACTATACCCCATAGCTTTCCAGCAGAGGGGTATGGTGACTACAGGTTGGGGCTAAACACATGAGTATGTTGATTGGAAGGGTAGCAAATCTTTCCTTGAGCAAAACTGGCAATATTTTCTTAACCCTCCTGGGTCCCTTAACATTTTTTGTGCCATTGACTTCCATTAAAAATGCAGTTTTTCAATAGACTACCATTACAACATGATTTATGTTTAAAAACATGTTTTCATTTCCTGGGGTTGAAATTAGGGATGGGCATTTTCCACAAACAAAATATTCAAATATTTAAGGTAAATAATAATATTTAAATATTTGTGTATTTAAAAACGTATTTCTGAACATAATTTCTAAAAAAGCGTATTGGGGTATATATTTGCAGTCAGGCTACGAGTCATTCTTTTTTTTACACAGATCCTTTACTGCTCCACCAAATGAGTGGACAGGTCTGTGTGACCTCCGCCTCCTCCTATTCTCTGTGTCGCTGTGTCGTCACATGACTCAGCGGCAGAAGTGAACAGAGCAGGAACAGGACGAGGGAGCACCGTGTGGACTTATTTTGATGTGACACTGCCAGTTGTGATCTTTGGGAAAAAGCCTGTTTGCTCATTATAGATATTTAATTTATGGACAGCAAAACTAGACAGCAACAACTAGATTCAGCTGCCATCTATTTAAGAACAGGCCTGACGTTTGAGCAAAAGCCCCTGTGAAAAGCCCTGTTTAGAAGAGGCATTAACATGGCCTTTTCCCATTGCAGACAGAGGTGGGACTGTGGTTTGTGGGTCACTGAGGTCACATTTGGATGTGTTCTTACTTGGACATGGTGAGAGCCAGGTTGTAGTTGGCCATCTTGATCTTGTTCTGGGCCTCCAGGTGGGTCATCCCCTCAGTGCTGACACCGTCAATGGCCACAATGACATCACCCTGAATCAAGTTGCCCAATGCCGCCTTGCTGCCTGGAGTAATCTGTAGAAAAAAATATATATATTTATTTTCTTGTCATTTACATTTCTGCTAATGAGTTTACATACCCTGGCAGAATCTGTGATTTTTTGGGGGGTCATTTTTCAGAGAATATTAATGATAACACAAAACCTTTTCTTTCACACATAGTCGTTGGGTGAAACCATTTATTGTTCAGTTAATTGTGTTCACATTTTTTTAATCATAATGACAACAAATGACCCCGATCAAAAGTTTAAATACACCAGCTGTTTTGTGGTAGTTGTGGATGAGGCTCTTTATTTTCTCAGATGGTAAAGCTGCTCATTCTTTTTGACAAAAAGTCTCCAGTTCCTGTAAATTCTTGGAATGTCCAGCATGAACTGTTTGAGATCTCCTCAGAGTGGCGCAATGATACTGAGGTCAGGAGACTGAGGCCAGTCCAGAACCTTCACTTTATGCTGCTGTAGCCAATGACAGGTCAACTTGGCCTTGAGTTTTGTATCATATCATGTTGGAACGTCCAAGTACGTTCCATGCGCAGCTTCCGGGCGAATGAGTAACTTTTCCTCCAGTATTGTCTGATAACATGCTGCACTCATCTTGACATCGGGTTGTCCAAGTTTCCTGTGCCTTTGTAGTTCACACATCCCCAAAACATCAGTGATCCACCTCCATGTTTCACAGTAGGAATGGTGTACCATTCATCATAGGCCTTGTTGACTCTTCTCCAAATGTAACGTTTATAGTTGTGGCCAAAAAGTTAGATTTTGGGCTCATCACTCTAGATGACTTTGTTCCAGATGTTTTGAGGCTTGTCTCTGTGCTGTTTGGCGTATTGTAAAGCGGTATGCTTTGTGGCATTTGCGTTGTAATGGCTTTCTCAACCACAAAGCCAAGCCAAGTACCTCCTTATTGTCAGCTCATTTGTGGGTTTTTTTTGCATTCCAAACAATTTTCCTGGCAGTTGTGGCTGAAATGTCTGATGGTCTACCTGACCTTGGATTGGTTTCCACTTAATCCCTCATTTTCCACTTCTTTATTAGAGTTTGAACACTGTTGATTGGCATTCTCAATTGCTTGGATATCTTTTTATATCTCTTTCCTGTTTTATACAGTTAAATACCTTTTCCCGCAGATCCTTTAACAATTCTTTTGCTTTCCCATGTCACGCATGCAAACGTATGGCTCTGGATGAAAGATGCAAGGGTTTGTCAGGAACAGAGGTCGCATTAACCGAATATTTTCCGTCAATTTTATTTTTTTCCGACGTTTTTTTTTTAGCAGGGATGGAAAAATCTGAATGCCATTTGTAATTTTTGAGGGTGATCCATTGTAATTCCTGCTCCCAGCCATATGGTGGCGAATGTACATATCAATCATCAATTATTTTGAATTGTGTCGTCTTTGTCACGCTGCATTCAGTTGCAAAAAGGTCATGGCAGTAGTTTTTTCAAACCGCCAAATAGTTCTGATATTGGTAATAAAAGTGAAAAAAAGAGGACATGATGCAGTGGAGGATGAAGGAGGACAAACAGGAAACACTGAGCAGTCATCGACAGCAGTTACGGGACAAAAAAAAGGTGAAGAGGGAGAATTGTGTTCAGTGGGAACAGGAGTTTATGTGGTTGAGGTAGGAAGGATGAAAAATGTTCTGCGACAAGTAATGGACTTGTCAGAGGGGGCACGACAACAGCATTTTAATTAAGTTCAGTTCATTTTTGTCGGAATCATATTGTGTAATAGATTGTGTTCTCTAGAGTTTAATCACAAAGTATCCTTTCACTTTTTGTGTAACGTTATCTGTTGGTCTTAAATAAAACAAATAATCTGTCCTCTATGCTCGTATTGAAGTTTCTTAAAATGTGAGTAAAATGAAAAGTCATTATAAGTATTATTAAAGTATAAAAATTTAAAATGTCAGGTTATAATAGACGAGGACGGAAAATTTACAACTCCATTCGTCAAAATGACAGAGAGTGAAAAAGTCTAGTGCAACCTCTGGTCAGGAGCACAGAAACTCCTTGACCTTTTATTCACACTGATTACAAGCAAAAATATCACAGGTGAGGATGGTTACCTTTAGTAGCCATTCAAACCTGTTTGTGTCAACTTGTGTGCATGTTAGGCCAAAATCACCAGGGTATATAAACTTTTGATTAGAATCATCTGGATAGTTTCTGTTGTCATTATGATTTAAAAAAAGTAAACACAATTGTCCGACAATAAATGGCTTCACCCAACCACTAACTATGAGTGGTGTAAAAATAGTGTTTTCATTCATATTTTCTTTAAAAAATTGCCAAAAACAAAATCAACTGTATGTGGGACAGCAAGTGTTACAAAAACATCCCATCCCAGTCAGATGTAGCCCCCGTCTATTACCTAACATCACAGGTCAGTGCACATGTCAATCTCCATAATTCAATCACTTTTGGCTAAAAAGCTCAAAAGATCAGGTTTATTGTTTTCCATGAATTAATCAATCAGATGGGGACAATCAATACGGTTGAGATTAAAGAGCCTTTTAATCTGTCAATCCAACCTGACGATAGACGAGGACAAAAAGCACAGGAGTCACAAAAACAAAATAAACCGTGTCAATAGGTAATTAAAGGCATTGAGAAAAATACATTGGTCCAAAATAAAAATCTATTAAAGTAAAGGGACAATTAAATGTGTTAATAATGTCTCTCCTATTATTAACACATTTAAAATTAACTTTAAAAAGCCACTTCAAAAGTCATTCCCAAAGCTGCTGGAATAGGCTTGAGTCTCCTGCGACTATGGGACTAAGAGGAAGACAATGAATGAATAAACTTGCTAATGCCAAGTAGGTACTCAAATATAAGTTTCAATTTCCAGCATATATATATACATATACATATACATGTTTTCAATATATGCAGCGCTTCTTTGATCTCTGTCATCACTTGGTTTTGGTTAGCGATGTCTTACTACCTTCCTTCCTAACTATCAGTCTCATGTTTAGTATTTGACCTGTTGACCTCGGCATCACTGGACCCGGCTGTATCCTGGAGGCCTTCTGTGGCGCCTCGGTTACAATGACAGTGTTCGTGCCCGAGAGTAAAACCCTGAACAGCTGTCCTCAAATTGCTAACCCCTGCTGACTCACACCCCTGCTTTTTCTTTCTCATCACTTCTCCTTCTATTTTCAGTAACGCCAGAGACATTAGCCTGTGGCCTCTGACCTTTACACCTGGAAAAGAGAGCTGTGGAAAGATGAAGATGAAGCAGGTGGACCTAAAAATGATTACAGTGGGTACTTTAGCAGTAATCTGTGGGCTTTGGGCGGCGGAGACTTTAATGCCTTGACTTTAGGGCTCAAATGATTCCAAAGTAAACAAAAAAAGTAGATGACTCCTGAATGGTCCACAAACACAACACAAGCTGACTAGATAACTCAAAAAATGTATTAGATTCTTTAGAGAAAGCTTTTAGACCCTATTTGGTGTTTATCAATTCAGTACATTATCAATGGACAAAAAAGCATTAGCAAACAGAATTACAAATTTATGTATGAACAAGATTATGTGTGTGTAATTAGTGATAATAATACCTGATTGGATTAATATAGCGCCAATATAGAGTCCATTATACACTTAATTTTATTACAATAGTCTCTGACCAACACCAAACACACACATACATTCATACACCAGTGCCACAGACACTGGAGCCAAGGTATATCCCAGTTATGACTTTTTTTTAGGATATGACGTTTACATGCCTCTGAGAAACCTGAGAAAGTCTTGAATATCCCTGTAAACATGACAAATTATAGTATCAGGATTCTTACTCAATTGGACAAACAAACAGCTTGTATTATTTAACACATTTCCAGAGGGACAAAAGTAGCCAAATAAATCCATCCTCAACATTTTGTAAAATCATTTTTTGTTAGTGTAGACGGAGATATAAAATCCTGAATATTTTCTTGTGTGTATTGTAGTATGTTCACATTTGCATGCCATGTACTCATGTGCTCTGTACTGTTCTCATAAATTTTAAAGAGTGTACTATTATAAACCCATATACAGTACAAATATTAATCTGTGGTATGACAAACTATAAAATAAAGCAATAAGTATGAATTTAAAATGAGAAAACAGCACATGGAGAAACCTAACCAAGGAACCATCTTGAAAAGATTCTAAAATGATCAGAACTGTGGCTGAAGAAGTGCACATGGTGAACAGAGAGTGAAACGGAGCACACACATGGTGCTTAAGGTTAAATAGGACTCTGCAGTTGGTACTGTATCTTCCTCTGGCTGACATTTAAGCCAAATGAGGGGTTAATAGACATGAATGAAACATCGCCCCCTGGAGACAAGCTGTGAGATGCCACTGACAGTGACAAACAGCAAGGGTCTTTTCCTTGTCGACTCTCTGCTCAGTTTACAGGGCCACTTCCAGCTGGAAACACTCATTTAGTGCCATATTAGAGCTGCTTTCTGTTTCCTGTCTTTCTCACTGCAGTCGTCACTAACACGCTATGCTCTGTTTGGACAGTCAGACTGGTGACAGCAGCAAAATCACCTTCAATATAATCAGTGAAATGCTCAGTGCTCCAGATATACATAGGGCATCTCAACTGACTGACAAAAGGTGAACTACTGGCACAACAGCTAGAGCTCTGAGATAAGACGACAGCAGCGGGGAGCTTGCTCACAGAGACATGCCGAGTAATGGGTGCACTCACAGACAGAGCACACAGAGGTGCATGCTCATGTATGGGGAGACTGACACAGAACAGAGCCAGATGAAGTGAGGGTAGAAAATTTTTCAGCTGTTTGCCCTGTTTGGAGTTTCACAAACTCCTCCCTCTGAGTGTTACAATGGCGAACCAGACGAGCGTCTTTATTTAACAATATGATCTATATCAGGTGAGCTTTGGTAATAAGCTTTTTTTGATTTAAAAGAGTAAACACAGTTGTTTGACAAAAAATGGATCCACTCAACCACTAACTATGTAAAATATTTTTTTTTGTTTTTAATTCAAATTTTCTAAAAAAAATGGCCAAAAAATAATCACAAATTCTGCCAGGGTATTATGAGCACAACTGTATTACTTTTACTTCTCCCCGAACCCAACCGCCCTATAACCGTCAAGGCACTTGGCCCAGAGGAAACACTGCAGCGTAAATTTTTTAACATTGCAATAATATTGTTACTCGCAATTGTGGTGCAATAAATTGCACAACAAAAGTAGTCATCGAGACAGCTCTATTGACAAATACATTTTAACATAACCACATTATCTCTCTCTCTCTCTCTCTCTCTATATATATATATATATATATATATATATATATATATATATATATATATATATATATATATATATATATATATATATATATATATATATATATATATATATATATATATATGTATGTATGTGTTCACAGGGGCACAATTAGGTCAGAAGCTTTAAATGTTTGAGTAAAATATTGAAAAGGCCTGGCACTGACCATTGAATATAGCACTTTGCTGAAGACAATCTTAATAAAATAGATGTGATTTGATTTGATATGAGGTAATTTGGTCTAAGTAAAAGAATGTCCAAACTGTTCAAATCTTTTGTGTGCATTTTTGTTTTCATTTACTGATGCATGTTCCTAATGTGTAATGTAGAAAAGAAGTTGAGGAGAAAAGAGCTGTAAATAAGCTATTTTAATAAAACTTCTGACATTTTTATGTCAGAAATCAATCCTAACAAGCAACAAACAAGATGTTATTAATATTTTTAATATACTTTTTGAATTTATACAAATTAAATTTTTTATCAATATTTAGGTAAGCTTTTATTGGTTTGTTAAAACATCAAAGGAAATTCTTCAATTTCCTATTCTATTAAATTAATCTGGTCTCTGTCGATTTGAGTTGTATTTTCTGGGGTCAGTACCAGCAGAATAAACTGCCTCTATGCAATTATATAGACATTCAACTAATCAGAGAAAGAAAGCATTGTGTAGCGCATGCCCCATTTTAGATAAATGGTTACTATTGGTCTGTCAGATTTATACCAAGCAGAAATAGCTGGAAGGGATTCCAGACTCATTAAACGAATGCATTTTAGTTAAGGGAATGGATATAGATGTCTTCTAATTTTTAGAAGTTATCAATAGTGGGTACAATATTCTATTTTCCCTCAGTGTACAGTTTTATCAAACATATTATGAATGCACAGTGCTTCTACACAAATCCTTAACTGCACAATATCCTTGGATCTAGGCTCCTACCAACATGAATGCAGCATGTCTGTATGAGGCCTGCACTTCTCCATACTGTGCTGCTCTCACAGAGCTCCAGAACACACTAATGCACTAAAAGTCTGCGCTGTGAGGCCTGTGGTTTGCCTCGGAACGGCTGTGACTGCTGACAGGCTGGAGGCTGTTTTTAGACTCTAAAGGTCACAACACACACAAGAAGAGACACACACAGAGACTGATCAGTTTTCTGCTGCTTCTGGCTCTGCTTATGTCTACTGTTACAGTCCTACTGTCCAGATATACTCAAGTTTGAATCCTACTTATTTTATAGAACTGGATTCTGACTGGATCACTGCCAGTC
Source organism: Neodontobutis hainanensis (assembly GCA_024349245.1). Lineage (NCBI taxonomy): Eukaryota > Metazoa > Chordata > Actinopteri > Gobiiformes > Odontobutidae > Neodontobutis > Neodontobutis hainanensis. The sequence continues at coordinate 870,082 of JALDNG010000087.1, read as the reverse complement.
AAGCCTCTGCTTCAGTAGTTTCATTCAAAAGTTTTTAGAGAGCAGGTAAAGATTCCTTTTCAACCCTCCACACCCCTGTAGTTTAAAGGAGCAGTGGTGTTGGATGTCAGATGAGGTGGTGTGGTTTTCATATGCAGGGGATCTGTTGTGTATGTGGGTCAGAGTAAACAGTTCGGGCAGAAGTAGGCCACTCCGCAGCTTGGACAGGCGTTGCATTGTTTAAAACTCGGCGCGTAACTTCCTGAGAGAAAAAGTCTATGCGTTTTGTCCACTGTAATCCGGTCGTCTGAGATCAACGTGAGTCAGCACAAACCGATCAGAGACACATCAAAACAGAACAGAGAGTTTTTAGGATGATGAAAGAGATACTCTCTATTCTTAAAAACAAAAAGGGTTTACAGTTTAGAAGCCTTAAATCTTAAACTGCTTTTACCTTTTACTACCATTCACTATATGCTGTCTTACAATTAACCAATACAAAAATAATTCTAGAATAGAATAAATGTTTAAAGCTTCATTAAGTTCTTTGTAACAAAACAAACCCTATATGTAAAATCGATTGTAAAAAAATATCTGCAGTAGCTGCTCAACATTATTGAGGAAAACCTCATGAAAAGGTTTCAAGGTGAAAGATGTTTTGTCCCTCAGCCAGGAGACTTTGTCATTTATCATCACTCATCAGGTAAACTCACTGTTAGATCAGAGGGATGTAGTTAAGCTAATGGTGAATGATAAATACTCCCTCACCAGCACTGACCCAGGCCATCCATCTGCTAACAACCCTGAAAGCAGAGAAACCATGCTTTCATGAACTTTTGTCCAATCATTGTAGACTCAGGTTAAACACCTCCCTCTGAGTGCTATAAAACTAAGCTCTTATCAGTTGAACCTTGGATAAGGGAAGAAACAAACCTACATCCAGAAACATTCTTTGAACTGAACTGAATTCAAAGATATAAGAAGACAACGTTCTGAACAATAAATGAAATCAAAGGGTCTGATTCAAGAACGATTGTGTACACCTGCAAAATGTAATTATAAAAAATTTAGCCCTTTAGCCATGTTGCCCAATCCTTGTCTTGACTGGCTTCCATTTCCACTGGTCACATGTCACACCACCATGTAACTAAAGGAAAATCTACCACATAGAAGACCATATTATTATTGTAATGCCAGCAGTCTTTTGCCATTATTTATTATTATTATTATTATTATTATTATTATTATTATTATTATTATTATTATTATTATTATTATTTATTTTTGCCGTTATTTTGATTATTAATATTGTGAAAACAATACATTTGTGATATGTAGTGCAACTTTGATGTGCAGTGTCGTCAATAATAAAAAAAAAATGTCTTCTTTTGTCAGCTTTCAAGATGACAAAACTGGATAAAACATAATAAATAAATCAATTCTGGTTTATAAAAATTCCTTATTTTGTGTTTTAAATGTAGTGTTCATGTTAGGCAAAAGGTGCTTAGATGGTCTTGTGAACAGGAAGTCCTGGGTTCCCAGCTGTACCTGTGTTTTAAAAGTAATGGGCCCAAAGTGAGGCTGTGCAACAGTAACCAGATCCAGCAGCATCAGCAGCCCCCTGAGAGCTGAGTCAGCGCTGTGTGTTACAGCAGGAGTCCAGTGACCAGCAGCTGGGCTTCCACACACACTGTAAAACTCAACTGTACATCAGCTGCAGAGCGGCAGCACAAATATCCCCAGGCTCCACTGGCACAACGAGAGACTCATTATTAGTTTAGGTGGTTGACAGGGTAGTGGAACCTCTGGTCACAATCTACCATTTCATCTTAGACACTGCTTAAACAAGCAAAAATTATCACACATACAAAATTATAAATGACTGTTTTCTTGTAAAACTTGTCAGAATGGTTTTCTGAGACACTAAAGCGAGGAGGACTTTCTGACTCTTTCACTTAGAGCTGGGGACTTATACCAGTTTAATATATACAGGGCTACATAAATTTAGTAAAACGTGCAATATGTAGTAACTATTTCAATGTTTCGATACCAATATGAACTGTGAAAATTGAATGCTCTTTTATTTATTTAAATTGATTTAGGAAAACATAAAGAAATAAAATACAAGGCTATGGACTAACTTCTAATCAAAGTTGTCAAAGTTGGAGCTAAATCAATTTTAAAGACTGAACCAAGACTAAACAGGTCTATACCAGAACTTTGTTTGGACAATGATTTTGAGGCAAAAAGTATATGTCAATCCCATAGATGACCACAACGTTACTGTGATACAAGTTGTTCTTTGAAATACAGATATATTGCGATTTACATTTTGTTTTAAAATCATCATCCAAACAGAGCATAAAATCAAACTGTGGTGTGTCTAAATGAACTGGTTTAGTTGTGGTTTATTTCAATATTTAGTTCTAGTTTAGACCTGTTTTGTCCTGGTTTAAATTTATGATATATTGTGCATGCCCAAAACAATGGTTGTCCACCATATTAACATTGCCATTTGTGAAATTCAGCAATTTTCCTTCAATAATAAAAGTTAGGTTAATGCAACAAATGTACAGTATTTCAGACAGATGTATAAAATATCCAGGCCAATAGGCGGATCTCAAACTCAAAAGGGTGGACAATAAACCTGATATTCCCATGGCTCTGAGAAGGTGTAGGAAGGGCCAAAGAGCAGGTGATAAGCACAATGTAGTGAACCAACCGAGACAATTCTAACCACCCACTGCATGAGCTGTTGCAAATAAGAAGCTTATTTATCCCTAAACTACAATGGAATGCTTAAGGAAACCACACTGCTCTCTATCACATACAACATCCTCAATGCAATTTTTCATAAAAACACATTTAGGTTTATAAATTGGGGGAAAACATCCAATCCATGTGATGAAGCCGACTGGAAAACCATTCTTCCTCATCTGTGGTTAATCCAGGTTTTATCTTTGCCTCTGAACCTGCAGCTCAAACATAAAGAAACAAAGACCAGGACAGCCCAGAGGCATCATGGGAAGCATCAGTCATTCCTGCACAAACTCTTCAGTGCCGTCACAGTCACTGCAAGTGTCAGAAAAGGCAGCATAAATCCACAGAGTGAGAAACACTGGCTGTCATTCTAACAGCAGCTTATGTCACACACATCACAATGTTTCTGTGTTTATTTCCAGAGAAATGCCTGGAGAGTTGTGTGTGTCTAACAAGCCTTTCTCTTATGCTCGTAAAGGATAAGTGACAGCATGTTATGCAACAACACAAAGTATCATCCATACAAACAGAAGAGGTTTCAGACCACATGATGAAGATTAGAATGTATATAATCTTGATAGATTTTATCAAGGTATCAAGGTGAATTCTAGTGAGGGATCGGGCCTAAATAATATATGATGTTACTGATTTTTTTTAATGTGTGGGGTTTTCTTGACCCACAATGTTTATGTTTATTTATATAGTATGTATGCATGTTTGCTTTTCTTATCTCTAGTGTCTTTGTTCGATGTTGATAGCCTCTTTTGCATTTGTCTGCTATTTTGGTTTTTCTCATAATTTGCCTTCAAATGTCTAGTGAGATTTGAGGTTGCTTTTCCTTCACAAGCTATTAGCTAATATTGCTCACATCAAGTTTAGTGTTCTGCTTAGACACCTTATAAAACTATTTTAGAGTCTATTTTAGCAGGAAACGAGGGGGTTTAGCTGATCTCTGATTAGTTTTGCCACAGTTAGTGTTGTCACGATACTAAAATGTTGAGTTTGGTTCGATACTTGGCCTGAGTATCACCAATACTATAACAATACCTTAACATCAGCTTGTAACATCTAATCATTGGAAAACAATTGCTAAATTTCTTTGTCCTGCTTCAGGCTGTTCTGACTATATAATTAGTCGGGGATAACAACAATCCTGGTTAAAATATAAGTCTTATTCCCAAATGGAATGTGTGACTAATATTTTCCGCACTATGCAAATTAGCTGCCCGGCAATAGTTTTTTTTTTTTTGTCACAAACGTGTCCTCGCAGAGGTGTGAAAAGGACACAGCTTCTATTGCGCTCACGCCTCTCCCTAAGCTCCAGTGGGGCATGACACAACAGAGGCTACATGTGAAGGACCACGGAATAGCAGCTGTTTGCTCTTTCTGATTTGTTTAAGGATGTTTAAAGAAAGGCATTTAGAGCCTATCTGTCTGGCATTTGCCCTGTCTCTGTTCACTGTGAGCTGGCTGCAGTGCGGCAGCAGAAGAGTGCGCTACTCATTTATCACAGCAAACATGTCATATTTAAAACAAGTATCGATACCTAAAAATTTAATTAATTTAAGCACCATTGTATTGCTTTAAAGTTTCGAAACACCGTACAACATTTTTGCTGATCACCCTATTTTTAGCAATGAACAGCCGATTGTGACCGTAATCAGAGCCCCTTAAACAGATACTTTGAAAGCAGTCAGTCTCAGCGTTTGTTCTCTGTAGAACATATACTCATTTAGAGCAGTGACTGATGGACCTAAATCCACCACTTGGAATAAACTTTAACAAGGCATTTGTCAGTGGTGTATCCTGGAGTACACACATAGCTGCATGATGAAGTTAAGATGAAGTTAAGAGAGGAAGCTCTATATCAGCTGTTCTGATTGACAGGGCCTGATGCTGCTGGAGGTCCCTGTGTCAGTCTGTCCCACTGCAGACTGAGATGATCAGTGATCTGTGAGACGATAAAGATGTGCTTGTCACTTTAACCAATAAAAATGTATGAAGTCAATATCTCATCAGTCTTTTTATTGAGCAGGTTTAAAGTGTCACTTTTAATTCAAACAGAAAGGGGAATTCTGAAAAACAATATTGTCTACAATTTGAAACTCATTCCTCTCTGATTAATGCTAAGCAAAGTTATCAATACACAGAGACAGAAATCTTTGACAGAGCTTGCTAATGTCTGCAAGCAATGTTTCTATGGCACATTACCAACAGCTAGAATCCAATCTGAGCTGCAGTCTGTAATAGTGAGAGCTCTTTTATTTATTGTACTATTTTTATTAATGACAGCTGCAGGAAATGAATTAACCTGCCTTATGCAGTGTGTGAGATAAGTCTCAAGGCATGAACTTCATTGTTTGGGAATAAAGTCACAGATCAGTAATCTTTTGTTGTGTCTACATAGTAATGTTTTTAATACATAGATATGCCATTTTTTTTCTCTGTATAACTGTATACCTGAGCTTCTACAAATAGAACTGTATATAATATAGGTATTAGTATATTATATATATATATATATATATATATATATATATATATGTATATATATATATATATATATATATATATATATATAATTAGTATAGTAATCTCTCTTGAAATCTCAGCAGCATTCTCAGCATTCTTGGAGTTTGCAGTGCCAGTCCGACTATATACACAACAATCTGTGCATTTATAATTGCATTGTTTAGATTTGACTGCATTTATGTTTTCATTTTATAGTGTGAGATACACAAGAAAGAAATGCATATACATTTACAAAATGCACATGCAGATGAAGTAAATGTTTATTGTTATTTTTTATTGCAAAATGTGACTTGTGGACATTAACATCTGGTAAATGTTCAGGGTTAATGTTCTGGTTAAATAAATGATACAAAAAAAGTGTCTCTCTGCCATTTTTATTTTGTAAAGTAGCTCTCTTAGGGAACAGGTTTGGAGACCCCTGGTATAGATAGTATAGAATTGTATGCAGAATCTTCTATAAAAATCTATGTCCTTCAGCTCTTTAAAACTATTTTAATGCATTCACCTTCATCTTTGTATTTTTTCAGAAGAGAAGCTCCAAGCACTGCTGAGCTGCACCACAGTAAACCTACTGTCACACAAAAGCTCTCACAAAAGCACCAAACTGTGTGCCAGATGTTACTGCCATTTGTCCTCTGAAAGGTAAACAGAAAGCAGAGGTCACAAGAAAATGGATTCTGACAGGTGTCAAAGCATTTCTGAGAGAAGCCAGCTGAAATATTTATGAAAGTAATGAGTAGGATTTACATTAGGGGTATTATATATGATTTTATATGATGAGATTATATAGCCCTAAAAGTAGGGTGGCAGAATATATTGCAAAGGTATTGTGATCACAATATATTTATTATTATTGTAATATCCAAATCGCAAAAAAAAAAAAAAAAATGATTCGCAAAAACGTTATGGTTGCCCATGTGATGGATATTTACATTTTGCCTCAAAATCATCGTCCAAACAGAGCATAAGATCAAACTGTGGTGTGTCTAAATGAACTGGTTTAGTCGTGGTTTATTTCTATATTTAGTTCTAGTTTAGACCTGTTTTGTCCTGGTTTAGTCTTTAATATTAATTTAGCTCCTGCTTTGATGAGTGGACGGTAGAACTTTGCATCTTGAAGCCACAGTTTTCCATGAACTGTCATGTCAACACAACTTTTTATCAGGTGTAATAAGATACAATACATGATAAGATATGACTGACCTAAAAGGGTAATTAAAATGTATTTATTAATATTCAAATACAAAACAATAATAGCAAAGCAGCAGCAGTGGGCTTTACTCTCAGAGCAAAATAAAGTAGTTTAGTTGACCTCTCTCTGCCTCCATAGAGCTACTTACCACAACACAAGCCTTGTTAAAAATAGGCTAAAAGGGCATTGACCATGTCATATACAGTATATAATAAACAGTACGTTTATATATGTGCAGAGATGTCCTGGCTTAACCACAACCAACACAGAACTAAAAGCACCATTATTATTACTATATGAATACAAACATATCCACACAAAACTACTTACAGCTGCAGTCATACAGTTTTAATGTCACCAACAGCACATCAACTCCATGTCATCTTTGGTGGTTCTGCAGACCATGTTCATACATCATACTCATCTGGAGTTTGCAAACTATATATATATATTCAAATATATTCATTCATTCATTCATTTTCTACCGCTTTGTCCCGTTAGGGGTCGCGGGTGACTAGAGCCTATCCCAGCAGCTTTGGGCCTGAGGCGGGGTACACCCTGGACTTTGGCCAGTTACTCGCAGGGCTGACATTTAGAGACAGACAGTGACAAACAATCATTCACTCTCACATTCGTTCACTAGGGACACTTTAGATTTGCCGATTAACCTGTACATGCATGTCTTTGGACGGTGGGAGGAAGCCGGAGTACCTGGAGAGAACCCACAGTAACACGTGGAGGACATGCAGACTCCTCACAGAAAGACTAGAGAGAAAGACTAGAGTCGGCCGAGAATGTTTGAGTCAGCCGGGTTTTGAACTCACAACCTTCTTGCTGTGAGGCAGGAGTGCTAACCACTCTGCCACGTGCATTGAGGGTGGGATTGAGTAACCTGACAAGCCAGATGGCCTGCTCCACAGTATATAGTCTGTTCTGTTCCCAGATAACACCTGAGAGGGCTTCCATAGAAAGCGTTTGCAAAGGGCAGGTCCTTTAAATTAATATGTGAACAGTGACTGGATTTATCATCTGTGAGTAGCCGTAGTTTTATCAAACTCCAATCATGTCTGTGGAGGTTCTCAGTCATCCAGGGCATCTTGAAAAAAAGGTTTCTGAAGAGTTGTTGGTGACTTGGTCCATACAAGCGCAAGGTGGTAAGTGTCACTGAGCCCAGTGTCACTGGCTCAGTGACACTTACCAACTTGCGCCTGTATGGACCAAGTCACCAACGACTCTTCTTAGCCTTAACGACTTTCGCATATGGAGTCACACCTCCCTTTCATGACCAACAATACAACAACCTGGCCCATCAGGTTTGGTTTCAGGGGAAACTCCTCCCTTTAGAGATATAAGCTCAGCTCTCTTACCATTTGAACTCAGAATTGACAAACTCTCTTGGAATAGAGACGAAACGTCTTTACCTTGAAAACGAAGTCCAGATGCTTTTACTCAAACCTTTTTTTCAAACTTCAATCATGTTATCTAATTATGCTATACATAATTAACCTGACTATTTATCAACCGCAGTTACCCAATCATAGCAGCGGCATGTTGTTTAAGTTTGTAACAGTAAAACGGTTGCTATATCTTTAAACCTAAAACACTGTCAGTACTGCCACTTCATTGGTCAGGTTTGGCCGCAAATATTTTGCTTGGAGCAGTTCAAGATGAAGTTTCTTGAGTATGTAAACTCAGAAATGTCGCAACATTCCAGCTGCAGCAACAAAGAAACATTTTACTTCTAGGTTTATTAATATACTTTCTACTTTAATATACTTTGTACTTGCTAATTATGTTGTCTTTCATCAACTTGGTAACGCATAACTAGAACCTGTGAGTGAACTGACTCTTAATCCCTGGCTAACCATACATCTAAAGCTGCAATCCACAGCAGCTCAGTGAATGAGCCTTTGAATCATGAGGTCATCGACAAGCAGCCAACAGTGACCAAATCACAGGTGAAGAACGGGCCCTTTCAGAAACCTATCTAAAGAATTCTACACACGGATGATGGAGACATGCTTAGTAAAGACTGATGCAGCTCTCTCTCTGTCTATTCAGAGAGAGGCCAGTGAAACCAACACCAGTTCCTCTTTTAGGGCTCTGTTGCCTGCCCTGGCTGTCAGCCGTCACACCCTGCCAGGGGACCACCAGGGGCCACAGGCAGGGGCCATGGACCTCACCCTGATTCACTTTGCATGTGTCAAAGCCCATAATATCTCCCAAAATATTCTACATCCATTGGAGGCAGACGGCCAGTGAAATTAAGGACACAAACCATTTCTGTGTCTGCATTGAGAAATAGTTCACTGAGGTACTACAATATTAGAAAATACAAATATTTAAACTTGTAGAAAGTCTTGCAAATGTTACCATTTTATCTGAGGGATAGCAACAAGAGAAGGTAGAGGGTATAGTAATGCTGTGAGTCTAAAACAAGTAATCAACAATCATTAAACCTCAATATACCTAAATATCAAACAGACAGTAGAAGCCTGACCTTTAAGCTTCCACAAGATATATTTTTGGTCAGGTGTTCATCAAGCATTGTTTAAAATATGGGTTCAACACCACATCATTAATTAACTCACTGACCCAATAAGGCTACAACGTGGTCTAAACCTGCTGCTTATGACAGTTAAGTTTAAAGTGATTATGGTTTGAGAGGGTGTGTTCGAGCAGTGTCTTACCCTGGAGATGGTCAGAGGCATGTTGAAGTCCTTCCCTCCCTGTAGTCTGAAGCCCCAGGGCCCGGGGCCTGGCAGTGACACAGTGTAGGAGCTCATTCTTCCACAAATTCAATGGTGGGGACTAAAACAATTTTTTTTTTTCAAACGCCCTGCCGCAGCTGGAAGGATGAAAGACAGGACGTCAAAAGAAACCAGTGAAAAAAACAAAGGAATTTTTAAAAAATGCAGTAAGCAGCAGTTGGTATAAAAGAGGGGGACCTGCCTGTACAGACGAGCTGAAGTGACAACCTAAGAATAGATGGAGATAGCACTGTGGCATTGTGGTGGGAAGGAGGAGGGAGGGGGGACCAGGGGTGAGGCAGGTTGGTAGGGGGCTGTGAGTAAAGGAGGAAGGGGGGGTTGGACTTATATGGCGTGAAAGGGGACACCCGGTATGCCAGGCTCGCCGTGATTCACTGGAGCTAATATAGACCCAAGCAGGATTCTTTTAGTCAGCCTCTAAACCCGCTCCCCCACCCCACATCGGCCCGTTACATCGTCACACCCAGGGGCTCCCTCGGATCCAATCAGGGCCCGCGCTGTCTGGAAATGTCTGATTAGCTTTGTGACGATAAAATAAAGGTCACAAGTTGAGAGGCTTGGATGGCTGAAAGGGCAGTGGCAGATGTGTTATTACAGCAAGGACACAGGGTTGATGCTCACCAATGGACACAGACGTACAGTAAATTTAAATTGTGACCATCAGTGGAGAAAATATTGATATAGTGTCCACCATAAATACCTGGGAGTTAGAGTTGTCACAATACTTAAATTTGAAACTTTGATACAATACTACAATACTACAATACAATAAAAAAATATCAATATTTGGATATTATTTCAATATCTTGAAGGAAAAAACTGCCAAAACACTGGCTGTTTTTTTTTAAATCTTTTAATTAAAACGTTAATACACTGTCAAGAAAAAGTATGTGAACCTTTTAGAATTGCATGGTTTTCTGAATAAACTTGTCTTAAAATGTGATCTGAACTTTATCTAAGTCAAGGGTATTGACAAAAATTACACAAAATAATTTTGATCTTTCATGTCTTTATTGAGAACAACCAAAAAAACTCATAGTGCTTTAAGGAAAAAGTATGAATTAACAACCAGTTATTAATTCTAAAGGTTCACTTACTTTTTCCACTGCCATTTTAAATGTTGAATGAGTGTGTTCAATAGAGAACGTAACTACACTAAAACAGATAGTTTGGAGATTCAGGTTGAAATAGTGGAGGAACACACACACAACAGAATGAATACTATACTGAACAACATAGACCACACCCTGCATTGGGCTTTTAAGCAACAGAGAGCAGCCAGGGGACAACTGAGATCAGTGCCGAACAAAATGTCACAAGACCTCCTTCTTCCCCACTGCCATAAGACTGTACAATCAATCAGTCTTTGGCAGATGAAGTCTAAATTAATTCATGGTATTTTATGTAAAAAGTATATAACTGAACAAGTTTCAAAGACAACTTTAAAGTATGCAATTTTAGAGTAGGCATTTTTTATGTGTGTAAGGAAAAACTGTTTACTCACCTAACATAATATTGTAATAGTAATAATCTGTGAAAAAACAAGACCTTAATCATCTATGCTTTGTTATTAAGGATTTTAATAAACGAGTATGCTCAGCACATACCGGGTCTTTGGCCAATCACATCCACACTCCTGACGAAGGAGCACTCCCATAGGTAAAAATTAGTTGTCATCAAGGAAGTAAAGGAGTAGCCGAGAGTAATACGGAGAAAATGTCTCTTCCAGTCCTGGGTACGTCTTTTAAACAGCAAAAAAGGAAAAACATAAATACAGAAAAAGAAAGTGAAACGCATATAAATCCTGAAAATGCTTTGAAAGTAGTCTTTACACAGGGCTCTAGACTTCACTTCACTTTAATGTAATGTATAAGTATTTGAGGGGGAGGAAGGAAAGGAGGAAGAGGTCTTTGTGCTGTTGTTGTTGAATAAAGGGGCTTCATATGTTCTTATAGTCACAACTAAAAAATAATAACTTCTGTATCACTTCTCTATGCGGTTACTTTTCTTGCATTCTTTGCTGTCCTCACAACCACCATTTGTCATTGTGTGCAGATGTCAGATGATGTCAGATGATGATAAATGGGTACACATGAGGTTACTATTATTGTGACAGGTGTTAGCAACAGGTGGAGTGTTCACATTCACAACAGTTGTCTAAGTTAGGTCAGTACTTACCCTGGTAGGACACAGTACAAAAATGATCAGTCACATTCCACAACATGTAGGAAGAACTTGGAATAGGCTTTAAGGGGTGGTCAAAATTGTGTTTTCACTGGCTTCAAAAGCATCCATACATCAAATTACAATGGCATTTTGTGAATGTGGTTAAACTATCTTTAAAAAAATCCACATTACATTCACTGTCTGTTGACTGATTACACAAGCTATATTTATCCTGACATGTAGTGGACACAGCACAAAAATAAATAAGACAAATGCAAGATAAAAGCTTTGATTAAACATGAGACAAGATAATATTCAAAACAGGATATTGAGTGATATTTAGGACAGAAAATGTCTGCTCTTCTCGAGGAACTCAAAGGCCCAGGCCATTTGTCGTATGATTGACTATAATTAGACGCCTATGTCACAGTGAGGAAACTGATAAAGATAGTAAGGAAAGAGCTATCCTCAAACACACTCAAAATTAAATGACAGATTGGGTATAGAGTAAATTTGTTGGTTTACACTAGAATCTGCATGTACAGTATTATGTTGTTCACAATGGGGATTTAAGCATATATAGGCTTGTATGTATGTGTGGGGGTATGTAATGAGTACGGGGGTTGGGGGTGTAATTAGATCCCCCAATTAAAACTAACTATGCTAGAGGGACCTTAAAGACACTTTCACATTACACTTGTGAACAGTGTGGCATTTTAAGAAGCTTCTTTTTCAGTTTGACACCCTTTAAACAAAAGGTGACTTCAGTTAATTCCTAATAACAACACAACAAACATCATTTAAACTGCTTCCCCACCAGACTTTCATCTTATGAGGGGCCACCTGACCTGCAATCAAGTGCAAGTGCAAGATTTTCAGGACATTTTTGTTTTGTGGCTTTACAAGAATTTTAATAGAAGTATCTAGTGATGGAAACATGATAAGCTAAACACTGGCGAAGGATTCATTATTCACTATTTTAGGTTTAATATAAGTTAAAATGGTTATAATAATTCTTATATTCTTTATCTAAGTTTAAAATAAACAACTAGAGTTAATAACTAGCGCTAGTAAGTATTACTTTGTTGTAATAAACACTTTGTAGATTTGATGCTAGCGAGACCTGGGGTTTGTGTGAGGTGTCCAAGATGGCCAACCAAAAAAAAGTATATTGTATTTATTGTAAAGATATTTAAATGTTTGTACGTACATTTACAAGGGACCAGTGTGTTAATATGACTGTAACTACTAGAGTACCTGTGTATGCTGAATAACGCCAGTGTTGTTCAACTGTTCTCCAGGTGACATGGAGACAGTCGCCGCCCAACTGCTCCTGTTGCCTCCCGCTCTGAGCTCCTCCCTGCGGTCACCAAACTCACCATTCACTCTGAAAACACACACAGGAGCTCTGGCGCCAGCTTGAACCACTGTAGGCCTTGACTGAGACTCTTAACTCTGATTTAACAGCGGTAAGAGTTGTTGTTCTTCTGCCCCGAGCCGCAGGCTCTGTGACGCTGACGGCGGTGCAACCTGTTGCCCGCTGCTCTTTAAGAGATGCTAATGAGAATGACGCAGTAAATTATTCGGGCATAAATCAGGCGGGAAACCCGAGTACCTGTAGCTGTGTTTCCGTTTGAACAGAACCCAAACTTGAGGTCCACGGGGCAGGGATGGTGCTCCAGTCCCCGGCTCGGCCTGAGCCTGAAGCAGGACGCGGAGGAGGGCACCAGGGGTGTTAGCGGGGATTTTCATTAGCAGGGTTTTCATTTAAAGAAGCAGTAACCATATAATGAACGGCTTGTTTCTCATGAGAGAAAAATATCCCAGTGTAATGAAACCTTAAGACCTGTCAGGAAGATTTTTTGTCATTAAATCAAAATTGAGCCATTTAACAGAGATAATATTTTAATACAAAATAAATATAGCAACATTTAAAACAAGACTTACATTTCTATTACTCATCTGTTCCAAAACATATAAACAACATTCATTTTAAACATATCCAATGTTTACATTTATTACTAGTTAACATAGTTTGAAGAGGGACAGAATATTGTGGGATTCATCTTTCATCTACCAGTTTCCATAAAAAAAAAAAAAAAAAAAAACATTCAACTTTCATTTAAATTGTTTCAAACCACCTAGTTCTTAAAAAAAATAATAATAAAAAAGTCAAAAGTTCTTTAGAGTTCTATCTGGGTTGTCTCACCTGAAGCCATTAAAATTAGGATCAGTCCTTCTAATGTCTGCAATGAAATATGAATACATTTACGTTTATTGCCAAAGCCTTATCTGATTGTCTTAGATTAAATGTTAAAGCAGCTCATCTTTATGGATAAACAGCATCAACTGAAGTTCATTTGGCCAAAAATAAAGGTATGGTATCATGGCCTAAAAAACCTCTTGTGAAACCTTTTGACTTCTAATATTCACTAAGTCATCTAGAGTATTATTTGCAATTGGGACTCTTAATATTATTTTACCTTAACACTGGTAATACCAAAAACTGCTTTACAATCAGCAATTATGTCTGCTTTCACGCTGTTATTCTGTACAAACACTAAGTGTCAAAGTCACGTTCCACAACACAATAGCAATAGCACAAACTATGCTGAAGGTAAAGATGAATAAAAAACAGCAAATCACATAAATAAATGCAGGTAAAAATGACACCGGAATGAGGAAGTCTAAAACACATCTATAAATACAAAAAAGTGCTTTGGCAGGCTCTAAACTTTCAGGCTTTAAAAGCAGAAAGGGAGATGTTAATCACAAGAGACCGCTCAACTATTGTTTATTAAACTCAAAATGGTTTTCTACAAAAAGGCAAACAAGATGTGACATAAGGTTTAAAACCTATTCTGTGAGTGACAATAAAAACAGGAACATTAATCTAAAAAAAACTCACTCTCCATTCTCCAACCTGAAACATGTGCCTTTGTACAAGAACCAGGCTTTGAAGTAGGTGTGTGAGCCTGCAGTTGGCCAGCCTGCTGTCAAAGTGTTGATAATGTAGTAAAATAAAGCACATAATTTACTCCAGAAAGTGTCCATCACAACACACTCAACTATGTCATACTATAATCTTTCCTAAAAGATCTGTTCAGGAATCTGACTTAAAATAAAAAACATTTTACATAAAGTATTACATTATGTATTTTATTAAAAGCATCAACATGATGTTTGTTATTTGGGTTTGCAGTAATAAATAATAAAATAATTTCAACACATTAGACATACACAGGTTTTTCTTTTAGTACTGTCAGATTCATCTTCCATTTACCATTTTCCATAAAAACAGTTCATTTAAACTGCCTCAACCCATCTTCACCTTCTGTTCTAATATAATAAAGTCAGGGGTTCTTTAGAGTTCTATCCAGGAGAATGTGCATAGCTTTAGATTAAATTGAATACATTGGTGTGGGCAAAAATAAGGAAGGTCAACTGCAGTAAAAAAAAAAAAAAGGTACTCAACAGATGGCTATCAGGGTGCTCTAAGAAGACCCCGTGCTGCTGCTGGTGGTCTTGGGACGGGCAGTGTGTGAGCCATTTCGTCCAATAGAAAGAAAAGGGCTAGACTCTGAAGTGATGACGATGCTGGGGATCCGACCAATTGTTCCTTTCATTAAGGGCGCATCTGCAAAATCACCATTCTGTCAGACAAAATATCATTAAAATATTAGATTCTATGCTATATACATTTAAAGGTAGAGATATTTGTTATCTCTGCCTTAACTGACATCCATTTTGCCTTTAGGGCAAGCCAGTTAACCAGCTCCACATCTGACATATCAATTAAGTTTATATCATTTCTTATTTAGTTTGTTTAGATTTTTAAAGAAATTATTTTTTTCAGTGTAATGTTATCTGAAAGATGATTTTGTATGTATAAAAATATTCCATAGAGGATATAACGCAGTATATATAGCACTTAAGTTTAAACTGTAGTTTAATCTATAGTAATTTAATCAGTTTGGCCAAAATGTGTCAGATGCCCACTGGTGGCTCAGCACTGGATATAAGCCATCTTCACTTTATGTTGGTGGGCAGGAAAAGTGGTGTTCTATGCTATTATTGTTTGATGAAGACGTGAAAAAGTACTCACGGTGGGGATGCTACCGCGGTCACTGACCCCTGCCATAGAGATATCAGTGTCATAGGACGTCTGGAAGAATAACAGAGACAATTACACTGATTAACCGGCGGTGGCAGCCATGTTAGGCAACCTCCTTCATGTTCATCTTGACATTATCTGTCTTTTAAAATGCCAAGCAGAGATTAATGTTCCTGAATTAGATTTAAATCCGTGCCGGAGAGGCGGACAGGAATTAAAAGGGACATTCATCATCATTAACTATTAAACCAGAATTCTTAATGTGGTACTTGGTGGATAAAGATATGACAGATTATAGCTGAAGAATTCTGTTAAAAGAGGAGAGCTGGCCTGAGTATAGACCGGGGTTTGTCTGCTGTACCTAAGTAAAGGATAAAATGTGCTGTGAAAAATAATACATTTTTAAGTACTGTTAATATGATAACTCAGCTTAGATTATACATTTACCTTTTCAAAAATACCAGAGTCATGACTCTTTATCTTGGACTTAAAGCTGGAGGATGGTTTAAAGTCGGGCATCTCAGCCGTGTCTCTGCTGATGTCACATGACACCTGGCGGCTTGCGGGTCTGGAGCTCATACTGGACATATCTGCCTCAGTGTCTGTCAGACCCTGGGGAGGAACAGTTTATTTCTTTAGTGTCAGCGTTAACGACAGACTGTTCATGACCAGCTGGAGCTTACAGATTCACTGTCAGAGGCAGAGGAAAGACGGGACTTGGCGGTGCTCTGTCGTCTTAAGTGAGAGCTGTTGTCAGAAGTCTGACTGGTGACAGTAGAGCGACGAGTTGATATGAAGCTGCTGCTTGTTGAGCGAAGGTCACGAGGATGAACACAGAGCAGGGTACCTAGACCAGGGATGTACTTAGCCAACGCTATCCTGCAGACAGACAAAGAGGAATTATAAATAATAATCTAAATAGCCCAGTAGAGAGGAAGAGATTGGCACATGATGTGTAATGTATTAATACGATAAGATAATATCTAGAACAGGAACAATAAACTATAGTGCCCAAGCCCAACAACCTTTTCTGAATGAGTCATGTCATGTTAATATGGTTACCATGACAACACACATCCACCAATAGCTAGGCTTTTGTTTTGTGTTTTATTACTAACTGAGCCATTAGTAGCCATTGCAGCTAAACCATGTCTAATGTGTAAACAGGCTAAATAACACTGAACTCATAGATAAATTGAAGTTTCTGTAGACAAAGTACAGGCATAAAATGTTCACTAGAGTAATGGCTTTATTTGTCGCTTTAAGCCTAAAAGCTCTCAGTAATACGGTTTAGGTGTCCTGCATTAAACCACAGTGTGAGTTTAATTCTCTTCAGCCCAGTTAACATTCAGGTTAATTGAGAGATGGTTAGGGCAGAGTGGGTGGTAGAACGGAGCTTTTACTGATCGGATTGATTGTTGGAATTGTTGCTTCATAGAGCCACAGTGACCAAACATCAGTGGAGTTACCTGTACTTCGGGTGTGTGATGGCGTAGATGATGGGGTTGTGGATGGCTGAGGCTTTAGCGATGATGGCGGGCACAGAGTTCATATACGGAGTGAGCATGTCTGCATACCTGCAACAAAAAAAGCACCACTGTTACATCACACAGGCAAGTAGACAGACTATGTGTTTGTAACTGGAGACAATCGGTAAAAGATGAGTAAATTAAGAAATAAAAGAAGAAAAAGTAAAGCAATGTCTACAACTTAAATAGAACTAATGCAAGATGGTATTAAATGCTTAAATGTATTTGCTCTAAAATTAACATACAGGTTAGAAAACACAGTTAGATGTCATCATATTGTCTTTAATCTCATTTTCTTTTTTACAAAATCCTTTAGCGGTACACTTAAAACCTCCTAAAAGAATCTGGACTCTTTCCACTACATTCTGTACTTCCTCACAGAGCTCTGTAGTCTTAACCAAGCGTCTTCCAGGGAACCTCCTAAATGGACGTTGTGTAAGGGCGCCGCCATACGCCAAAATACAGCGAAAAACGACAATATACCGCCGTCCACCAGAGGGCAGGCTCCAAAAGCGGAAATATAAGGAGAAACCCAATGGCGACTTTACGGGTATAAAAAACATGCTTACAGCCTGGTACAAAAGATGGCTCCGGTCTCTAGAGCTAAGTTTTTACTACATGACAACTCTGGGGGGGGGTGAATTTTTGATTATTACGTCCATTTATGCTATCTAAAAACTATTGTTTTACTATGGAGTAAAAGCCAAAAAGCCCGGATGTAACAGCCCTTTTATTGCCGAGTCGTAACGACAATATCAGTAAATAGGGGACCAATAGGCGGATTATATCCACTATATAAACAATCAATGGTCTTAACAGATCTATACTTAAGTTCCCACTAATGTTTGGAGCTATGTCAGCAAAATCTGTATCCTCTTTCAAGATTCTACATTCTACAGTATGTCTATATTGCACTTTTAGAAGAACATTCAAAGAGCTGTAGTGAACACACATATTTATGGAGTATCAAAACAGTCCAACCAACAAAGTCACGTGTCTGTCTGCATATAACAAACAAACATGTGGGTTCTTTTGTATTAAAATTGTGCTCCATTTATCACTTTACATAATGAATGGATGTGAATACATTTTACCCTGAGAAAGCTGTAAGGGCAACAGCTGAGTACGGTGACCAAGAAATGACATAAAGGAGAATGACAATGAGAGCGATCTTTGCCATCTTCCATTCGTTCTGGAGCCGGTGGGAACTTTTCACTGAGTCACGACTGCTGCTGTAGCCATGGGTACTGCCATTAATCTTTCCTACGGCACTGAAAACACACACAAAAAAGCAACTGAATTAAAATGCATGCTATATATTGTTTTACAGAAAGATGTGAGACAGCTACTTTTAGCTGACACTATAACAGAGTTTCACAAACGCCTCCCTCTGAGTGTTACCAGAGAGCCCCTCCCTCTGAGCTTTACCATGGAGCCCCTCCCTTTAAGCTTTACCATGAAGCACCTCCCTTTGAGCTTTACCATGAAGCACCTCCCTTTGAGCGTTACCATGGAGCCACTCCTTTTGAGCGTTATCATAAAGCCCCTCCCTTTGATTGTTACCACAGAGCCATTCTCTTTGAGCTTCATCATGGAGCCCCTCCTGAGCCTTTCCATGGAGCCCCTCCCTTTGAGCGTAACCATTGAGCCCCTCCCTATGAGCAATACCACGGAGCCCTCTTTTTGAGTGTTACCATGGAGCCCCTCCCTCTGAGTGTTACCCAAGCCTCTCTCATGTAACCCCTTAAAAGGTCCTTGAGTAAGGGACCCGCCATACAGCGATATACTGCTGTCCACCAAGGGGCAGGCTCCAAAAGCGTAAATATAAGGAGAAATCCAATGGTGACTTTATAAGTGTAAAAATCATGTTTATAGCCTGGTACAAAAGATGGCTCCGGTCTCTAGAACTAAGTTTTTACTACGTGACAACTCTGGGTGAAGGGGTGAATTTTTGATTAATACCTCCATTTATGCTAATTGAAAACTATTGTTTTACTATGGAGTAAAAGACGAAAAGCCCGGATGTAACTGCCATTTTATTGCCCTGTCATAATGACAATATCGGTGAATAGGGGAGCAATGGGTGGAAGTTGTTCATAGTATATAGTGTCATTGGTGTAACCATGAAGCCCCTCCCTCTGAGCGTTACCATGGAGTCATGTGTTAGCTACTCACTTATATGATTGACATCAGGGAGGTTTAATGACACACATTGCTACTTACAATTTTTCTAAAATTTGTATGTAAAAACAGTAAAGCTACGGTCCCAGTAAAAATCCTTCAGTTGGTTTAATAAAGATAGTGTCATCCTCTTGAGCGTGATTTCTCTTCCCTTGTCAATGTTGACCTCTTGAGTACAGTACCACAAGAATAATAAATATAAAAAAATTAATTTACCCTCTCCTAGCCCTATATAGTGATTGAGGTGTTTTGGGACAAGAGAGTCAATATTTAAAATGTCTTTGACTATGGAAATTTGCTAATGATAACCAAATTCTTGTGTGCACATACAGTGCAAACTTACTGGTTGGTGGTGCGAATTGCTCGAAAGATGAAAAAATAGCAATAGATTATAATGAAGAGTGGCAGAAAGAAGACAAAGATAAAAAGCAGCATCGTGTAGGCTCGCACGGATGGGGTAAAGGTCATGTAGTCCCATGTGCAAGAAGTCATTAGACCCTCTGGCACATAGGCACCTGTATGAAAGAGAAAGCGCAAAAGTGTTAGTTGTTTTACAAGGCAAGAGATCAATTTCAGCTGCTTTCTATGCCTCTTCCAAAATTTCTCGTCAAGACAAAAGTAACATAACCAACAGATTCTTTCCAGCTTTATCAGAAAATAGCATAGACTAGTCCCCAAAACATCCTTTGTATCAACTGCTCCTGCCTTGATGCAGTAGCTATCAACACAACACCAATGTTTGCATGGTAACAAATACAAGGATAACTGCCAAAATGTTTCCAGAGTTGCCTGCCTGAAAATCCCCTCAAAAAAGAAAAACTATGACAAATTGGTCAGACAGTGTGCCTTTATGAAACATGCAGTAAATTCCCTAAGGTCCCATATCATAAAATATTTTTCCATCTCTTGTCACAAGGACAACTTGTTTTAATCTGTGGAAAATCACCAGAACACACCATTCAATAATACATCGCCTCTTTGTTGAAAATAGCAGTTTTGTTCAGTGAAACATTTTCCATCTGGAGGCAAAGATGATTCTTCTGCCGGAGGACGAATTACAGTTGTGTTGTACATACCCTAGCAGAATTTGTGATTTATTTTTTGAATATGAATGATAACAAAAAAAAAACCTCATAGTTAGTGGTTGGGTGAAGCCATTTATTTTATCACTGTGTTTACTCTTTTTAGATTATAATGACAACAGAAACTACCCAATAGTTTACATACCCCACTTAATATTGTCTATTGACACATTTAACATCAATGACAGCTTGAAGTCTTTTGTGGTAGTTGTGGATAAGGCTCTTTATTTTCTCAGATGGTAAAGCTACCCATTCTTCTTGGCAAAAAGCCTCCAGTTTCTGTAAATTCTTCATGTTTGAGCTCTCCCCAGAGTGGTACTCTGGGGAGAGGGGGAGCTTTGGATCGTGTAATGTTGGAAGTATGTCCCATGCTCAGCTTCCGGGCTGATGAGTGCAAATATTCCTTCAGTATTTTCTGCATGCTGCATTCATCTTTTCCTGTGCCTTTGTAGTTCACACATCCCCATTCTCAATTCCTTGTATCGGCAGATCCTTTGACAATTCTTTTGTTTTCCCCATGACTCAGAATACAGAAATCCAGTGTAGCACTGGATGAAAGATGCAAGGGTCTGTCAGTAGCCCAGAAACACACTGAACTTTTAACAGTAAATGGCTTCAGCCAACCAGTGTTAATTTTTGACAAGGAATTTTAATTTTAGTTTATTGACTGAAATTATTTTTTAGTTTTAGTCTCGTTTTATTCATCTTATTTGTTTAAGTTTTAGTCTAGTTTTAGTTGACTAAAATGTCATGCAATTTTAGTTGACTAAAATTAAAAAAGATTAAGTCGACAAAATTTAAAAGATTTTTTATGAGGTAATAATTTTGACCTTCTGTATCAGACATAAAACTTTACTTTCTTAGAATTGAGATTTGAACGTGCAAACATATTTTATACTGTTTATTTCAACACAACTGCCTTTCTTAAAAATAGTTTAAATCAATGAAAAACAATACCAAGAGTAAAAAACATCTTGTTGTCTATTTTAATACAAACAAAAATACATCAAAGAGATGCAAAATACCCATTCACAGCTTATTTTAAATTAAATGAAATAAATTAATATGCAATTGTCAAAAGGCCCTTAAAGCCCAAGAATGATAAATAATAATAATAAACGTACCATCCAAACCATCTTTGAACTTAAATAAAGTGCATTGTACAGAAGGATATTCCTAATGCTACATAAACACTGGCATCATAAACATCTAATGCAAATATTTATTTACTTTGATTTGTTTTCTTTGTTCTCAAACTTGAAATGAGACCACAGGACAGGCCATCTCTTTCTACCACCAACATTTTTCATTTTCCGCAGTTCGCACCATTTGTTGCTCTGTTGTCTCTTTGCGTCTCCGGTTAGCTTTTCGGCACTGCCGTGTAACAACAAGGGCGCTCTGATTGGCTTTTTTGACTCATCCTGCCCGTTCCACTCCTTCTTTCCATTCTCCTGACTAGTTTTCGTCACAAGTTGTTTTTGTCTTGTCTTTTATCCATTGACAAAAATGTCAGTCTATTTAGTCATTGTTTTAGTCATTATGAAGTCTTTTTTATTTAGTTTTCATTTTGTTTTTGTCTGCAAAAAATCTTTGTTGACAAAAAACATTTGTCATAGTTTTTGTTAACAAAATTAACACTGCATCCAACCACTAATTTAGCCTGGTATACCAGACCGTTTTTCTTTTTTCAAATAGAGGATGGTTTTGGCCCTTTCTCATAGCGAATTCCTTCCTCTGCAATTTTGCGGACGGACCAATCACAAGCTGTTTGTCTGCAGCAGGGTGTGGTTTGCTGGCCATGTCATACACAAGTAACTCGGCTCGTGCTGAGCTACTTTGCTTTATGTCCAACGTTTCTCTGATTGGTTAACATTCCTCTTTGAAATTAAATGCAAGCAAAAGGGTACCAGACTAACTTCTGTGTATAAAATAGGAAAAGGGTTAGTCGCTAACTATTAATGAAAAAAAGTTTTTTGTGTTATCATTCATATTCATTGAGAAAATGAACACAAAAATCACAAATTCTGCCAGGGTTCTGCCAACTTGAAAACAACTGTATGAGACTTTGGCTACATTTTAAAGATGTACCTTTAAAACAGGAATGTAAAGGCAAACAGTCTGCTAAAAAGAATAAAAAACAACTGAAAAAAATAATTATCCACATGGAGAGCCTTGAGAGAGAGGGAGCCTAAAACCTAGATTAAATTGATTCAAATTGCTAAATAAAGTCATGATAAACAAACACATAAATTCACAACAAATTTAACCTATTACTTTGCTTTTATGGCTTTTCCTGTCACAGAAAATCTTGATTTTTAGGTCCTGCATGTCTACTTACTCCAGCCAAAGAATGGTGGCAGGCTCCAGCCCAGAGAGTACAGCCAGGCTCCAACAAGGATAAGAAGGGCCCGTTTCCGAGATAGCACACCGATGGAGGTCAGAGGGCGTGTAATGACAAAATAACGGTCCACAGCAATCACAGTCAATGTGATCATGGAGCAGATCCCAAAAAGAGCCCCACAGAATGCGTACACCTCACAGGCTACAGGAGGGGACACAGTAAAAGGGTTTATAAATGTTTATTGTGGTTTAAGGTTTAACAATTCATACCACTCCAATGTGTTGATTTCTATTCCTACAGCAACAAAAGGAAGCATGAAAGGTGTGATACTTTTAAACTGTGTACATGTTTTGAAATCGGAAATACTTGAAATCGGCAGAGTGGTTAGCACTCCTGCCTCACAGCAAGCGTAGGTTTTCTACGGGTACTCCGGTTTCCCCTACCACCAAAAAAAACATGTACAATAGCCCTCTCATGGGGCCAGGTCGTCATTGTAAATGAGAATTGGTTCTCTAACATAACACATTACCATAAATTATATAGTTGTGCTCTATAAGGTCTATGAGCATAACCTTCAGCTGCAGCTAAATTCATGTGAGATTTGTGAGTTTACAAACTCATGAAAATAGATCTTAAGTCTTTAAGTATTTGCGTCCAAACCCTGGCCTTACCGGCACATTGTGTCTAATGATGTAGCAGTTTTGACAGGTCTGGGCACATTTTAGGTTTGAAGATGTAGTACTGCAAACACCATAGAGCTGCTCTGATTGGATAAACTGCAGTTGATAAAACCAATCACCGACCAGGTATTAATTTAAAGTACCTGCCCTTTTGCATGCTTCAAACAGGAGCCCACCCAGATGATACTGTAGGGCAGATTATGTTCTGTGGACCAGTTCTATCTGACATAGTTAGGCTACCATGAGAATGGCACCACAGCAAACCTCTTCACACAATTACAGTGGGATAACAAACCACACCATAGGCTGGTGTTTCTGCAGAAACAGCAGCAACCTCTGGTCTGCACAAACATTTCTGTTTCTATAACAGTTTATTGCTAAAAAAAAAAAAATAATAATAAAAAATGGGCGGGCCCATTGGCGCCGTCACGCCGACTGGCGTAAGATGGCTGTGGAATCCCGAGAGGGGCTATCAACTGCCCGCCTCCTGTGGCTACATCACGCAGGCAGACACAACACTGCTGTTTTCTGAGCAGTGCTGTACATCGGAAAAGGAGGGTGAAAAACCTGGCTACAGCCTTCTCCCCCCAGCTGCATGGAGGCAGCACCGGAGTTGCTCCCTCGTCAGGGTCTCAGGGTTTTGACCTACTTAGACAATTGGCTCGTTCTTGCTCCTGCACAGCAGTGCAATTGTGGAAATGGATCAAGTGGAGACGGAGAGGGGCTTTTACTCCCCCTATCTCCTGGTTACTAGGATCCTGGACCTGCGCATCCTCAGCGGCTGTGTGGCCATCAGAGGCTCCGCGTCAGACAGTCAGGCACATCCTGGAGCGTGTCTGCTGGGGAGATAGGATGAAACCAATCAACCTGGCAGAGGCCCGTTCACATCTTCATCCTGCCGAGGCACAGGAGGTCCCCCAGGTTTGACAGCGGGACCTATGTTTTCAGTTCAATCAACTACTACTCCCTCGCCCCACGCATCTTCTCCAAATGCGTGGAAGCTGCATTGGAGCAGCTCCGTTCTCAGGATCTCAGGGTTCTGACCTACATAGACAACAGGCATGTCCTTGCTCCCTCTTGCGGGGGGGCCCTGGAGCATTCGAACATAGTACTGCGCCACATCTCAAAGCTGAGGTTTGTGGTGAACCAGGTCAAGAGTGTGTTGCTGCCCGCCCAACAGGTGACGTACATGGAAATGGATACATAGGCCCTAGAGTTCTGTCTCACTCCCGGACCCCTGTGGTCATTTAATGTAGTCCTGGAGTTTCTACAGGGACTCCTGGATAGTTAGGGTTAGGGTTAGGCCGCATTGACTTTGGCGGTGTTTGCGGTGGCCATTACTACGGGCTATAAGGGCGTTGGACACTTCTCGGCACTTAGCACCCTCTGGTTAAGTGGTTCCTTCGGGGTGCACATAGGGTGAGGCCCCCTCCAATCTGCTGGTGTCTCCCTGTGACCTTCAAACGGTTTTGGATGGTCAGCAGCGGGTGCGCGTTTACGGATGCTGTGACTGAAAAGGACTTTGCGTTGCTATGTGGAGCGCGCAGTGTACTTCGGGGCCGGGGGAACAGTCGTGAACAGGTGCACTTGGGAGAGGCGGTCCTGTGCACGGCCTGGTTAGGCCCGCAGGTCAGAGATGTGCAATGTGCAAGTCTCAAGTAAGTCTCAAGTGCGCAAAGAAAAACAACAAAATAACGACTTATATAGTTATGGCCGATTTAAAGTCACGTGATTTCAGCAGTTTGACACGCAATCCGAATCATGAAACAATAAGCTGATTCATAACGGTTCAAATCTTTGTTTTGAAATCACTATATAAGTCGTTATTTATTTATTTTGCGCACAAAAACTATTCTCGTCGCTTCATAAAATGATTGTTGAACTACTGTAGTGAGATGGGCTTTATAACAACGTCTTTAGTGTCTTTTATGGGTTTTGAGAGAGGAAATTACATAGAAGTCAATGAAGGCCTGTCTGAGCCATCGCATTTCAACAAAACTACTGTATCTTCATCTGTATCTGAAGATGAACGGAGGTCTTACGGGTGTGGAACGGCATGAGGGTAAGTAATTAATGACAGAATTTTCATTTTTGAGAGAACTAACCCTTTAACATTGTAGAATCTAGTCATTTTTCTGTGTGTGTGTTCCGGTGGCAAACTTAGGAAAAGTAGCTACGTCTCATACCACTCAGATCAAGGGAAGTATTTTTAAAAAATAAATCAAAATAATTTTGCCCACATTTGTCCCCAACACGGTATGAGGGTTAATGGCTATAGTTGCTACTTTAGCTTTTATTACATTAGTGAACTACCAACTAAACAGATAACATTAACAAATTGACAAGCACTTACTGGGTAGAATCGCTCTTCAAATGATGGACGATGTGATTTTAAAGTTGCATGTCTTGCAATGCACTGTCCGCCTTTTTCTATCTTGGCAATAATTGTTTAAGCCAAAAGCGTATCCCTATGTCTGACATGTTGATGTGTATTCTGATCTAAGTGGGCGTGGTGTGCGTAAGGTACGAGAAGACATGACTGATGATAGTGTTGTGATCCAGTCATGACAACGCTATTCTCAGCCTGCGCTCCAGCTGGATCAACTTTATTATTTTTTATTATTCATATATTTAAATTTAAACTGAAAACATGATGTGATTAACATTGAAGTCATTCAAGTCATCGTGTCTCAAATCAAGTCAAGTCAACTTCCAAGTCCGAGTCAAGTCTCAAATAATTTATTTTTTGTCAAGTCAAGTCATAAGTTATAAAAATAGCGACTCGAGTCGACTTAAAGTCACAAGTCCCCATGTCTGCAGCAGGTGACGCATCAGACGCACTTGGGAGAGGCGGTGTGGGAGCTGTTGCTTGGGGTGGGGCATGCATGGCTACTCTTGGAAGAGCTGGGCCTGCGTTCTACAGTTCAATGAGTGTGTGCGTAACCCACCTACTCTCAGGCCCAGCTGGACTGCTTCCCTCTTTTGAGCTGGTTTGAAGAAGGGAAAGCATTGGGTTTATATAGCTCCTGAGGGTGTGGCAGGACTTGGCATGATTCGACAGGTGATTGCTTTAATCTGTCTCAGAGGGCTGGCTGGTGCCAGAAAGGTAACCACTAGCGAAGGCCGTAGGTGAGCTACACACACTCGTAGAACTGCATTAGGTAACTATAATTTTCTGTTAAAAAAAAGGGTGTAACTAGTGTAATAGTTTTACAGCTAAACTCAAGATGGGTAGTTTTCTTTTCAAAAGATACTTTAGAAATCTAGAACAATCTAAAACATGTGAGGGAAGGATGAGCAATTTTAGTTATAATGTGCTTTTCTTTCTTTAAAAAGCTGTGTATTTAAGCTATTAAAGGGTAGATTGAGTAAATGTAACTAGGCTTCAAACATTTTTGGGATATGTGTGTATTTGTACTGTATATATATATATATATATATATATATATATATATATATATATATATATATATATATATATATATATATATATATATATATATATATATATATATATATATATATATATATTTATATGTCTATGTCTATGACACAATTTGAATTTATTTGACCAAAATAAACGTATTCATTCATTTATCTTACACTTTGATAAATCAGTTTATTTAAGTCCATTGTGAATGTGAATGGTCACCTTTCTCTCCAAAGATCCACCTCCTGTGCATACTGGTGGTGAAGAAAGTGGGTGTCTGGGTGACACACATCAGCAGGTCAGTTATTGCCAGGTTAATGATGAACATATTTGCCGGGGTGCGCAGGCTGCGACTTCTAAGAAACACACAGTTGGGTTCCCACACACTGTTACTTAACGCAAACCATCACAGTAGCATTTTTTTATGTCTATCAAGTGTTACTAGACAACAGACGTTGTCTAGACTCAGAGTGACAACAAAAGGATCATATATTTCTTACCGGCTGAAGGCATAAATGACGAGGAAGTTGCCGACCATGCCCGTAATGCCAATGGCGAGGATGACCGAGCCAATGGTGTAATGAGCGTGGTCAGGGACGTCCACAGTGGGAAAGGGGTTAGGAGCATCGGGCACCATGGCCACCTGCTGAACAAGTCAGTGGGTTATCACCAGGTTAGGTATAATTCAAATGGCCAATATCTGACAATATGTTACACAAATAATCCAATCTAGATGTAGCTGCATTTTAACTTACTGGAAACCCAACGCAAAGGAAATCTTTTAAGTTTTCAATTTGGCTTTTGACCACCCGCATCAACATAATGACAAATCCTTGCTGTTTTCAGCATATGATATGCTGAAGAGACACTAAAGCATGACTTAAACAGCTTCATACCCACAGACCTCACCAATCTGTGGGATTGAATGTCTGATGAAACACTGATATCTCCTTGCCGTATTTCTAATTAACCTGCTCCGAGCGCTCAGTCCGTCATGTCGCACATCTCTTCATCATCTCCCAGTTGCCACATTAACAGCATAAATTACTGCAGGAGATAATCACAGGCGGAGGTCGGTCAGACAAGCTGTGTGTTTAATGTGACTGGAAATCACAGTGGCATTTTATAAAATTTTTTTTTTTTTTTTTTATTATGGAATCGGTTATTATAGGCATTCTACACAACAGAAATGGAAATATTCTGTTTATTAAAAAAACAACAGTCTAGTACTTTTCCATGGGGTCAACATACATAAGAATAAAAAAGGTAACTGAATGTTTTTGCATAGTAAGAAATTTCCAGCAACTGAAAAGCTAGGAGATTTTAAATGTCACATAAGGTGAAGCTGCATTTTTGAATTTTGTGTTAAAATGTGCTTTTTCTGTGTTTCTGTGTGGCAAGTATCTTCAAATTAATAGATTCAGGCTTCATTTGCCATAGACTGACTACAATACTACAATTTTATGGCAGTCGTGAAAAAGGATTTCTTGTGACTTTCTGTCCTGCAACTCAATGATCTCAGACATCCAATTGCAATCTCTGTTGTTCAAAAACCCAATGCAGGGAAGGTCCATGTTGTTTAGTATAGGCTCTGTCCTGTTGTGGGTCTGTTGTTCCACTGCTTCAAACAGACTCTCTAAACGTATACCTATAGTTGAACCAGGCCTCTCTGGTTTCTCTTAGTTTTAAAAGGCACCTATAATATCTTTTTCTGAGAATGCAGCACAAAAACACATTACAATAAAATTAAAAGTAAATGTAAAAAAACAACATATACTGTATGATCATGATGTAAATTCTGGCATCATATATAAATACATTATGCATGTTAGAAAAATGTATTTAAACACCCAGGCATTCTAAACATATCTGCAGGGCTTTAGCAGCTTCACTGTTGTGTAAAATACGTCTGACGGTTAATTGAATAAATGAGCTTGAGATTTGCATTAACATACACATCAAAAGCTGGCAGTATCTGTGTGAAAGCAGGGCTTTCATGGTGCCGCCTGACATCTTTTTCAGTGACCCATAAAATGAGATCAAATGTTGCGCATCAGTCCACTTACACATGCTCTCAGCTTTAAACAGGCATTTGTCTCAGAAAGACAAACTTTGTGACAGTGTCAGACGAGCAGTGATAGCAGGGTAGAAACATTCAAGGACAGATGGCATTAGGTGGTTATGGGCATACAGCATGGAACAGCTAGAGCTAGCCTCATCTGTAATATGCAGAACACACAGGTAGACTTATGTAAACTGTAATTCAAATGTGGGCAACTATATTTCCCCAAGTATATTCAACACCACAATCACAGCTGCACCTACCTCAGTTTTAGATCCACTCTTCACTGTTTGTTCTAAAACCAGTGAAAACTAACTCTCGCAGTAAGTAGATGATAGCTTTAAGAAAGGTTGTTACCATTTGGAGCATGTCGTAGTGGAATCAACTGATCACTGCAGATTAATAAAGGTAAAAGGAAAGAAATATGCAGTGATTAAATATCAATAAATTATTTGTAAATGGTTGGTGGTTCAGATTAAACAGCCCAACGGGCCGCATGTGGCTCCCGGGCCTTATTTTGCCCACCACTGCTATAATTAGAGGCTGGTATTTGGTAATGACTTCGCTGTTTGTTCCAAAGGTAATGTATCACAGCTGCACTACAAAAAATAGCTAACAAAATTTGTTGAATTATTAGATGTGTTTAAATACATGACCTCACCAGTTACAAATTTACTTTGTAATTTATGGTGTGTCTTGGATTGCTCCTCACAGTAATTTCCACTTGGTAGAATAAAAAAGTTGTATAAAAAACGGTCAGGCTTTATCCATTGATTTGTTTCTGAATATTTGTATATTAAATTGTGACCTGACTTTGCCTTCAGACAAAAATAACACAAAATAGGATAGAAAAATCAAAAGGTACAACAGTAGAGGATGATAGGTGCAGCTGAAGATAAGTAAATGAATAAACCACAGTAATGCGGACGATGTATCAGCCTGTTGTGGTAAAAGGGGAGCTGAGCTACAAGGCAAAGCTCTTGATTTACCGATCACTCTGCGTTCCTCCCTCACCTGTGGCCATGAGCGGAGGGTCATGACCGAAAGGACAAGATCCCAGAGGAGTTTCTTCCTCAGGGTGGCTGGGCGCTCTCTGTGCCTCAAATTTAAAAAAGTTATGTATCACTGAGTAGTCTGCATCTCTCCTACCCTTGAACCCTTCATTTTTTATTTTTTTTTTCCTATCCCATCAGCAACAAGTCTTTTCATTTTGACAGCAAGGTCACACATCTGACAGTACATTGAACTTCAGGAGGAGTGTGGCCTGTCATGGTGTCAGTGCCATCATCCTATGACTCTATGACAAGTCAGACGTCTGTTAGACTCAGAGACTCAAACCAAGATGCTGTTTTTTATTCAAGTAAAGTTTTGGCCAGGAGTATAGTGTCTTGAAATTACTTTGTTTTTTAGCTTTCCTGGAAAACTATTATTTTTTCTAAGAAAGCAGCTAATGGCGTGTGTAACAACAAAAGGGCCCAATCATTGATGTCCACTCCTGTTTTTTAAATGATCTATGCACAAAGCAAGATGCATTAAGAATTGGCCCAAGAGATGTGACCTTCACCCAATTTAATAGATTTGGGACAAAATGGAATGCAAACTGAGAGCCAGAATGAGTGCTTTTTCTTTGAGTGTAAATCCTTTTTAGCAAGATAATTACTTTGAAACTATATGCTGTGCAGCTAAGAATGACCAACGTGCAAATCTTGCTCGGTTCATTTGCCTTATGTCAATCCCCACTATCTCTCAGACTGTCAGTCTACTTTCTATCAAATAAAGACATAAAGGCCAAACAAATTTTGAAATAAATTAATAGAATCTGGTTTGTTATTGTTTTTGGACAATCCATCCAGAAATATGTATTTTGCCCCTAGCTTAAATAACTGTATTTGAATGTAACCTCAGTGAATGTCATTTACATGACATAAGATAAGGGCAAATGCAAAGAAGATGATGTCTAAATACTGTACATTTAGGTTTGTTGTCACCAATATGCCTCTGTGCAGATCACAAAATGTGACTTTAAACGTAGGTCTAGATCCAGAGACTGAGGAGTCATAAAAGTTGAGTTTGCAGCCATCTTTCAATGGTCGTTTTTAGTTCTGCAAATGTACAGCAACAATGTCATTATTAACTAATGAGAGCTGAAAGTTTGTTAGACGTACATGTAAATTAGATTAGCGACACTGCAAAAAGGTCACATTTCTCATACAGCCTTTTCTTGCATCCACCAGTCTCAGTTAACAAGCATTTTAGCCATTAAGAAAAAAAGAGGTCTTGATGAGGAACATTAAGGTGTCTGTAGTAAACTAATGACAGGCTTTCTCAAGTTTATGTTTTTCTAAGACTGTATACAGTATATGTTAGGGACAATGGCAATTTATATTATGTTATACAGTACAATGTGTATCGTCTATATGGATTAAATGTTTCACACATTCATTTGTAAAGTTTAGCTTATTATTATTCAAACTTTGAAAAAAGCAAGAGAAATATTCTTCTCAGAGCTCATCAACAACAGCAGTAACAACTCTCGTGTCCTGTTTACTACAGTGAACAGATTAACAAACCCTCCAGCTCCATTTCCTCCAGAATTAGTTTCCAACACTAAATGCAATGAGTTTGCATTGTTTTTTAACAAGGTTCAAGGCATTAAACATGCTACAGTCCAAAGGGCAAACAACAACACTGCAGCCACATAGGAGACCTTTGGTTGAGTTACACATTTTACACCCATTAATGACAGAACAATTGAAAAAACTGTCTCCAGCCTGATTTCATCCACCTGCTGCCTCGATGTTTTACCCACTAGATTTCTAAAATCAGTACTAAGCAGTTTGTTAACACAACTCACTGATATAGACAATAATTCCTTACAGTCTGGAACATTTCCAATGGCCTTAAAAACTGCTGTCATTAAGCCTCTCCTAAAGAAGAGCCGTCTTGATGCTACAGTGCTCAACAACTATCGACCCATATCAAACCTGCTATTTTTAGGGAAAGTCATCGAAAAAGTTGTATATCAGCAACTTAATGACTTTCTATTGCTTAACAACTGCTTTCATACTTTTCAGTCAGGTTTTAGGCCCCATCACAGCACTGAGACTGCACTTATCAAAGTCACAAATGACATCCGTCTGAACACTGACGCAGGAAAAGTCTCTGTCCTGTTGGACTTGAGTGCTGCGTTTGATACAGTGGACCATGAAATCCTGTCACAAAGATTAGAGGAATGGATAGGTATCTCTAGCCTGGTTCTACCAGACTCTCGTACATTTCATTTGTACAGAGAGTCTGGCCTCGCTCCATTGACAAGCGTTTACTTCCTTGTATGCGGGAACTCTGTTGAAGTTTAAAACTATTGGATCTGCCCAAAGTCACTCAGGATCTGCCATAGCCAATCGCTAACGTGTGGTCGTGACGTATGTCATGCGCCGAAACCGACTGGAAACAACAAGTCACTCCCTCTGTTCGCTGATTGGTCCTACAAAAAATTGATTTCTGGAAACCTAAGAATATACAGCAATCCCAGACTAAGTACTAAAGCGAAATGAAATTGAGCGGAAGTACGTAGGAGGGCGGAGCCAGGCTAAGGTATCTCTGGAACTGCTCTTAAATGGTTTCAGTCCTATCTTGAAGACAGGAAGTTCTTTGTTTCGGTTGGTAACTGTGTATCAGACCAAATGGCCCTGACATGTGGGGTTCCACAGGGGTCTATCTTGGGACCTCTATTATTCAAACTTTACATGCTTCCTTTAGGCCAATTAATACACAACTGTGGTGTATCCTACCATACTTATGCAGATAAAAATATTTCCAGAGTCAAAGGAATCTCAATCAGACTTAGAGAAACTTATTCATGCTTTTATCTCTAGCAGGTTAGATTACTGTAACGGCCTGCTCACTGGTCTCTCAAAACGAGGGTTAAGACAGCTGCAGCTTATTCAGAACGCTGCTGCTCGGGTTCTAACTAACACCAGGAAGTACGACCACATCAGTCCAGTTTTAAAATTTCTGCACTGGCTTCCTGTTGCTCAGAGAATAGACTTTAAAACAGCACTGCTGGTTTACAAGTCTCTAAATGGTTTAGCACCAGAATATGTTTCTGAAATGCTAGTAGCTTATGAGCCTCCTCGGACTCTGAGAACATCTGGGACAGGCCTTCTGCTCGTGCCCAGAGTTAGAACTAAACAGGGTGAAGCAGCGTTTAAGTTTCATGCAGCAAAAACCTGGAACAACCTCAACTTTAACAATGTTCAAGGGGAGGTTAAAAACCTTCCTTTTTAGCTCCGCCTACACTACAACTTAAAATGTTTTTTTTATCTGCACTCTTCTTCTTTTATAATGCTTTTAATTTTTCTTATGTTCCTAAATTTAAATCTTGTAAATTGTCTTTTATTTCTGTAAAGCACTTTGAGTTACCCAGTGTATGAATTGTGCTATATAAATAAAATTGCCTTGCCTTGCCTTGTCTTATTAAATTTATCCTTTAGAATATTCCTTTGGTTTCTCATTGATTCCATTCCATTGTGACTGACAGCCTTTCTGCTATTGAAGTTGTCTATATTTGTCTATTGTGCTGTAAAAAATCTTAATCAAAGAAACCAACTGTAATAATGCACAAACAATATGGTGTGTGGTATTTGTTCTTTCTGCACACCGTTTATACCAGCTGCACAGCATTACTTTCATCAGTTTGTCATGTCTTTGGTACACCTACTTGGGAGATCTTCTAGAGTTTTCCCTTCCATTGTTCATACACAACAACTTTCTGGAGGTTGCACTTTGACATCCTAGTGACATTGTGTTGTCTTTACAATCACTAAATAAAGAAGGAAATTTGAGCCATTAAATAAAATGTTCCTTCACATAGCCTGATTCATTCATCTTAGAGCTTAAGGGAAATCTGAGAACTCCCCTGCAGTCAAAAGCACATTTGTTTTCTGGACTTGTCTCCTACAAATCAATACACTTTGCAGCCTGGGCCGAGTACTGACCTCCCATCATCCCTCAATCCCTCACAGTCTGTAAATCAATGAACAAATCCATGAAGGAATAACTACACAACTAAAATAGGTATATTAACCAACAGTGAGCAATAAACGTAATGATTCCATAGGGTATAGACTCTGAATATTATACCAGATTATGGGTCATTTATCCCTTTTTTTTTCTTCAGACTCAAATAATACACTGAAAGCAACTGAAACTAGCCCCAGAATAAAAAATCACATCATCTTAAAAAAACACAGCAGGTTTTTGTTTTATTAGTTATTTAACCTTTATTTATCCATGAAAGTCCCACTGAGATAATAAATCTCTTTTGCAGGGGAGTACTGGCCCCGTGTGTGTCAGAAGACTATATGGACAGTTAAGCTCAGATACAAATACTCAAAACCCATAAAAATTAGACTGACGTTCCACTAAAAAACTTTGGAATAGTCAATGAACAAAAAACAAATTAGACAATGTGATACTGTGAAGTCAACCTGTGGATAAACTCCAAAGACCCCTCCTCAGGGAGATTCACTCATTTCAATGTTTTTTTAACATAAAATGTCTTTCTTGGCATTAAAATTGTTCAAATGTTTTTAACACCCAAAAGCCTTAATAACTTTGCTACTGATCTGGCGTCCCACAAAAATTATCCATAATGAGTTTAATTTAATTGTTTAGTATGTGTCATACTACTACACACTCAAAGAGGGGTGTGAGTGTTTTGGAAATGCCGTGGCATTTTTCAAAGAAAATGAATGATGATAACAAAAAACGTTTTTTTCTACTCATAGTTAGTGGTTTGGTGAAGCCATTTATTGTAAAACAATTGTTTTACAATAAAACTTTTAAATCATAATCATAATTTTGGCCTGATAACATGCACAAAGTGGACACAAACAGGTTTGAATGTCTACTAAAGGTAACCATCCTCACCTGTGATCTGTTTGCTTGTAATCAGTGTGTGTGTATAAAAGGTCAGTGAGTTTCTGTGCTCCTGACAGACCCTTGTATCTCTCATTCAGTGCTGCACTGGTGTTTCTGTCTGAGTCATGGGGAAAGCAAAAGAATTGTCAAAGGATCTGCAGGAAATAGATCATTAAACTGTATAAAACAGGAAAGAAATATAAAAAGATATCTAGGAAATGAGAATGGCAATCAGCAGTGTTCAAACTCAAATAAAGAAGTGGCAAAATATGGGATTTTGTTGAAACCAAAGCAAAGTCAGGTAGACCAACAAATATTTCAGCCACAACTGCCAGGAAAATTGTTTGGGATGCAAAGAATAATCCACAAATAACTTCAGCTGAAATATAATACTCACTAGAGGAGACACTAAAAGAAAAATGTGCTGCATGGTTGAGAAAACCATTACAAAGCAAATGCCACAAAGCTTTCCACTTACAATACGCCAAACAAGCCTTAATAACCTCTGGAACAAAGTCATTTCGAGTGATGAGACCAAAATTTAACTTTTTGGCCATAAAAGGAATGAACAAGGCCTATGATGAAAGGTACACCATTCCTACTGTGAAACGTGGAGGTGGATCACTGATGTTTTGGGGATGTGTGAACTACAAAGGCACAAGAAACTTGATGGTAAGATGAATGCAGCATGTTATCAGAAAATAATGGATGTGCACATGGGACGTACTTGGACGTTCAAACATGACAACAATCCAAATCACAAGGCCAAGTCGACCTGTCATTGGCACATAATCATTATGCTACAAAACATTACCTTCTACTGGTTAAGTCTTCAGTTATTTGGCGGAACACACTATTCTTGTCTTTCTGTATTTTCCACTACTGGATTTCCTGCTGAGCTGCACCATTTATGCTAGAGCTGCCACATTTGACATCTCCGTTTCTACTTTCCTTTTCGAGATGAAGACAAGACTGATTCACACACCCCATATTAGCAAAGTACCTTTTAGGACAAGGTGAGAAACACAAGAATATCCAAAAACAAAAAAAGCATAAAAGGGGCTACTGATATTCTGGCTTCTGCAAGAGGAGTGTCTCTCTATACTTGTATTTGGCCCAATGAAAGACAGCTCTGGATGAAAGATTAAATTATCAGTTTCTTATGTAAATCGCAAAATGCAGTGTTTCCCACATTAAGGCCTCGGCGACACAAAGACAATGAATGTGAATAGTTATCATTACGTTTTTAGAGGACAATTGAAAGCCTGTCTTTAAGCTAGTGAGTTGCCGAGCTAGTGAGTTGCACGTCAAACTGGGGAATAATCAGAGATTTATTGAAAATTTTATAAAGGTGAAGGTATTTAGCTTATAAAAGGAAAAGAACAGCTTCCTTAGGTAAGCGTCTTCTTCCACTGTCAGTCAACCTTGAAAGCTTCCCACGCCACAGCGGGCAGAAGCGCTGAATCACATGCCGACCATTGCCGTGTGCGTTGTTCATGGTCTCTTACACAACAGGCCGCGTGGAGCCAATTCAGGTCAGTGTTTTTGTTCCACATAGGAATCAATAACTTCACCGCCACTGAGTCGAATCAAAGGGCCACTCACCGACACCTCACTGACATTTTTAGAAAAAAGCTTGTCTCCTTTCCTTGTTCTTCTTTGTACGATTACTATTTGGGGGTTGGGAACAACTTTGGAATTGATCAAAACATCTCAAATCTTTGTCCCAACATCAAAGTGGAAATTCACTGTGGTTACACCATTAAAAGTCCATCCAGCCTTTCAGAGAGTCAGGGCTAATGCAAGATGAGGAATATTGAAAAACAATACTCTCCAACAACAGTCTGTAAGATTGAAATTGAAAGCGCTTTTTTTTTTGCTTCCACTCACCTCTACAATTACACACAATTATACACCAGTGCTGTGTCATGGAGGCATGGAGGAGAGGCGGGAATCAAACCCCCAACCTTCCAGTTATAAGACAACCGCTCTACCAACTGAGGCTCTATATGAAATACTCAATACAAACTCAATACATAATCACATAATGCTTTTAATGATGAATTTTCTACCACCTTCCCTTTTTAATGGAAGGCTGGAACCATCCCTGTACCTATGGGCAATAAACTAGATATTCTTTGAACAACTGCCAGTTAATCGCAGGGCTAGCATACACTGATAGAAAACCCTTGACATTCATCCACTATGGACAATTTGAATTCACCAATTTCTTTTTTTTTTGTTTGTTTCTTCTCGGCAAAAGGTTTGACTTTTATCCAGAAAATGACACTAGATTTGTGAAGTTTACAGAGTGCAAGATAACACTGTAATGTAAACTTAACAAGCCGAACTCACTCACACGGCTCATGAAACAGGATGGATTCTCATGGTCCATCATCAAGATTCAGGTGTACAGTAAAGGGGTTAATGACCCACTAGATGAGAAACGGGCCAATGAACCTTAGAGACAGCGTGCAAGACTCCGCCCTCAAGCAAAGGTTCTTGGTGGACAGCCACACCTTCTGCCCTGGTTGATACTCATGGTGCCCAGGTACGTCAATGGTTGGTCGCCGTTGCATAGCGGCCGGTGGAGCGGAGAGAGGCAGCCCTGGTCCAGGTCCTCTTGCACAGCCGGATGTATGCGTGTACCCAAAAGGACCCTCGCCGAGGGAAGTTTTGGCAAGAGGATTAAAAGGGAAGCGGTTTACAATAGTGAGCACCATGGTGTTCCCCTTGGAGGGAGGTAGACCCGAAACAAAGTCATGAAAGACTTGGCTGGGGCTTGATGCTGGTTGCAGATAGAGCACTCGGCCAAGAATTCCTGCATATGCTCCTCCAATATTGACCACCAGAACCTTTGGCGCAGGAAGCCCACTGTCCCCCTCGCTCCCGGATGGCAGATGAGCCTCCTGTAGGTAGCAGGAGTTCTCTAACAGTCTCTGCAGGGCCACCTGGACCTGGAGAAGATTAGAATGTTGTCCAGATACACGTCCTCTATCACGAAGAATCTGTGGCGGGCCATGCAGGGGTCGGCTGGATCCATCTCTGGCCAGATTGTACTGTTTTGTCAGGCTCTGGACCCAAATGCATGACTCACAGCAACAACAACTTCTCAGTGGTTCAAACTTTAATGAGTAGAAATGAAAATACTGAAAGTCTGGAGCAGAGGAAAGGCTCCTACTGGCCGGTGTTGAGTGAAGACCTGGAGCTGGACCTCGAGCTGGAGTGCTGGGCTGGCCCTGAACGTGCAGGCCTGTCGCGATAGCCGATTTATTGACTTATTGCGTGATAGTATTTGGCGGTGCCGTATATTGCAGCACAGTGTTTACGCTGCATCCATTTGTGCGTGGCGGCCGCTACGGCAATGAAGTCCCCCTCTGAGTTCACCAAGCCTTGCTATATAAGCTGTTTTTGTACTGTAGTTTTATTAATTCAAATTAAACACAAAGGCTATACTCTTGTTTGTTAAAGGAAAGTAGCACTGTGAAGGTATCAAACAAATCATGATATAAATATAGAATATTACATTATCTCTCGTCCACAGTTCAGCCTAATAAACAGAGCAAATAAATGAGTCAAAATTATTTTGAATGCATTTAGACTCTGCATTAAAAATAATATTGTAGCTTATGTAGTATTATTATTACTTTTACCTTTTCCTGCTTCCAATCCCCCCCCATATCAGGTCATGTGAACTTTGGCCACCACGCCTCATTGCCCGGAGGAAACACTGCAAATTGTTTTTAACATTGCAATAATATTATTTACCGCGATTAAACTTTTAGCAGGACAGGATTAGCAGGACAGGAAGTGCTGTACCTTCTCTCGAGAAGTCAGTAGAACAATCTGTCAGAGAAGAGTTGTGTGATGGTTGCTTAAATACCAGTCTGATTGAGATGGGTTGCCGGAGTGCAGCGCAGAAGTGGCTGGTTGAACAGGTGACATAATTGATTCAGAATCAATTTAATTTTAATAATATATAATAATAATAATAATAATAATAATGAATTTTTAATTTAGAGTCTCTGATTAATTTCAAGTGAATGCAACTTTTGCTAATAAAACTGTTTAACGATTATGTGATATGTGATGAAAAGACAATGAAAAGATAATGTTAACCAAAGAGAACATTTATTGAAACATTTATTTTAGATATGCCTGTACCAAATCTTTATATCAACTTTATAGAATTGTGCATGTATTAACAGAGTGAAATCATCTGCCATCAAGTACATGTTACAAAAAATACTGCTGTACTAAAATGTACGAAAATATATCTTATATCCATTTCATGTTTTGACAAACATCTGAAGTCTGGATGAGCTCAGGAGCAGTCATCTAATAATGACTACTATAAATGACTGGATGAACACAGGAAGGTAAATCTGATCTCCCCTGGCTTTCACACTTACACTGTGCATTAGGGCAGATATTTTTCTTGGAAGATCAAACACACAGGTCTACAGTTATCTTGTTTATGGGGTGAACTTTTGAGCCTGACCCATCCGTGAACCCGTGTTCACATGTTGCTGTTTGGAGAAGAGTCAACCGATTGTGACAGAGCAGCGGGATCTTTTGTTACGATACGATTTTGTTGAGATATAGAAGTCCTCAAATCGATTTACACATTATCAGTTTTAAGACAGATTTAGAATTTAGTTTAGACTTTTTCTTATGTTGTCTGGGCACCAAAGCTGCTCCAAACTAGGTTTATGTTATTTTCCATTATTATTTAATAAAAAGAAAAATTCATATTACAAGGACTTTCTATACTGCTGGGAACCAAGATTTTTTTTTTTTATGATTTGATTGTTATCAGGTCTTACTTTATTTTGCTCATGAGAACTTGACCATAGAGGGAATTTATGCCAGACAACTCAAAATTTGAACAAGCAGCATAGCCCCCAGATACAGAATTAGATCAGGACAGATGTGAAAACCCAGTTTGAAAGACACCAGCTGTAAAATCTACGGTTCACTGAAATATGAGACACACAAGGAAATTTTGTTAAGTATTTCACTTTAAGGCAAAGCATTTCACTTTGTTGTAACAGCTTCAAATCAGCTGATTATTTTATTTTTTGTCACAAATGTACCCTTTTAAAGATTATTTCACATTTCTAATGTGTCAAAACAACAGCAGTTTTTCTTTGCTAACATTTAGCTAATATCTCTAAAATGTGCTAAACAGTTTTTGTTCACTGTGATAAATCCGATCGTGACCGTTAAATTAATTTATTTATATCTATTACCTCCTTGGATTTAACACTTTGTAGAAAACCTGCCATTTTACATGTTTATTTAAGCACTAGAGAAAAATCAGCGCTCCTTCTGCCGCTGTTAGACACTAACCTGGGATGCTCACAGATGGTAAATTATGTCGCTCTATTTTTGTATAGGGACTATGCCTTAATCATTAAT
This sequence comes from Neodontobutis hainanensis, assembly GCA_024349245.1. Taxonomy (NCBI): domain Eukaryota; kingdom Metazoa; phylum Chordata; class Actinopteri; order Gobiiformes; family Odontobutidae; genus Neodontobutis; species Neodontobutis hainanensis. The sequence continues at coordinate 829,920 of JALDNG010000087.1, read as the reverse complement.
AAATCTGGCCCTTACGGTTCGAAAATTATGAATATCTTCTATTTATACTTTTTAGAGGCTTATGTATATGTCTGTGAAGATTCTCAATCATTCAGGTCATCTTGAAGAAAAGGTTAAAGCAAAGGCATCTTTGCTATTATTAACAAAGATGCCTTTGCTTTAACCTTTTCTACAGGCTTAAATTCAGTTTCATTAAGAAGACCAGATTTTTATTCAGCACTAATGTTTTGCGTTTCTGTCTTATTAAATGTTTGGCAGTTGAGTGAATCTAAAATTCATTCCACATTATTTTCATTGCACTGGTAAAGCCTGTGGAGTGCTGTTGCAGTCCACAGCACTAAGGGTTAAACAGCAGATGTACAGTTGTGCTCTTAAGTTTACATACCCTGGCAGAATTGGTGATTTATTTGGCAATTTTTTTGAGAATATGAATGATATCACAAAAACGTTTCTTTCACATAGTTAGTGGTTGGGTGAAGCCATGTTTTGTCAAACAACTGTGTTTACTTTTTTTAAATCATATTGAAAACAGAAACCACCCAAATGTCCCTGATCAAAGTTTACAAACCTCAGTTCTTAGTACTGTGTATTGCCACCTTTAACATCAACAACAGCTTGAAGTTTTTTGTGGTAGTTGTGGATGAGGCTTCTTATTTTCTCAGATGGTAAAGCTACCCATTATTCTTGGCAAAAAGCCTCCAGTTCCTGTAAATTCTTGGGCTGTCTTACATGAACTGCACGTTTGAGATCTCCAGAGTGGCTCAAAGATACTGAGGTCAGTCCAGAACCTTCACTTTATGCTGCTGTAGCCAATGACAGGTCGACTTGGTCTTGTGCTTTGGATCATGTCATGTTGGAATGTCCAAGTACGGCCCATGCGCAGCTTCCGGACTGATGAGGGCAAAATTTTCTCTAGTATTTTCTGATAACATGCTGCATTCATCTTTAACAGTTCCTTTGTAGCTCACACATCCTCAAAACATCAGTGATCCACCTCCATGTTTCACAGAAGGAATGGTGTAACTTTCATTATTTATGGTTATGGTTATGGTCACTCCAAATGACTTTGTTCCAGAAGTTTTGAGGCTTGTCTCTGTGCTGTTTGGCGACTTGTAATTGGGATGCTTTGTGCTATTATGGCTAATATGAAAGTTTGTCTCAAGTGTTTGACAACTGCAGTGTCTGTCACTATTTCTGAGTGGTTAACAGGTGAAATAAAAACTTTAACAAGAATACAAACGAATTCCTGCACAATCCACTCAACGTCAAACAAGTGCCACAGGGCTGAAAGTCTGGATGGGATTTAAAAAGCTGCTGTGATTTACATGCACAGTGGATTATTATTAAGTCTGATTAATATATATATATTATATTACTATATTATTTGGAAACTTGACATTCAAACTGCAGGAATTCATTCACAGCACTAATGTGTCACCTTGACTTTTTGAACAGCATTTTAAAAATCAACAAAGTGCAGTTTAACTTGACAAACTCTTCTACAAACAGACTCAATCTTAAATGTCCAGCTTGTAACCATCAAATAAAATATATTTTTATTATATAATTTCTTTTGCTAGTAAGAACTTTAGAGGGAATTTGTGCCAGACAACTTAAAAATTTAACGTATGTTTTATTAATGTAAGTATGTTACCGAACAAACAATAAAACTATAAAAATTGATTGATGAGTTTTCTTCAGATTAGATTTTAGGGCCACATCTACTAAACACCTACTTATGTTTATGAAAAGTCTGGTTAATGTCTATATTTGGAAAACTGCAGGAATCCAGTCAAATAGCACCTAACAGCAACACTAGAGGGCACTGTGGTTCACAAAGGATATGGACGAATTGAATACATTATTTTAATTCTGATATATAACTAAACGTCACATTCTGTTTAATTTTTAATTGAGGATATGTAAATTAGAATAGATTAGATTATCGCTAAAGCATATCAATAAATCTGTGTTATGTGCCAGTTTTGTTCCAAGACAGGATCCCTCTGCTTTAACCCTCCTGGGTCCCTCAATATTTTTTGTGTGCGTTTTTTTTATTATTATTTAATAATTTCATAACTTTGTCTGTGTTGATGCAATCAGTGCTAAAACTAACATTTAAGGTGTTAAAAATTCAGAACATTTATAAATATGTGTTATTCATGGTTGAACTCATAATATTTCTATGGCAATCTTTAAAATAACATTTTTTTTTTTCTGTACAAGGGATGAATTAATTAGAAGAATAAGAGACCCCTAAACCAAGACAAATTTTTTTCATTCATTAATTTTCTTCACATCTTGGTGAATAAAATATAGGGAAAACAAAGCAAACATCATCAGGAGTTAATGTAAAGAAAATACAAGGATGTATTTCCAGTTTACGTTATGCTACTCAACTTGAATCCAACCAGGTCAAATAAAATCAAGCAGAAGGTTGTAATCTCCAAATTGGCATCACACCAACAAGGATTCCAACTGATTCCACAGTCATCACTGGGCTTCTTTTAACTTTTTGTCTTGTATTTCCATCTGTTTTTAGGCTGACTTTTTCAAACATGGCCTCCTGGCTAACTCTGGCACATTTACAGAAATGTTTATAAGTTTATCATCAGTTTGCCACCCTGTTAAAAAGAGGGTGCGATGGCTCTGGGTGGCACTAAGTAAACCTGTCTTTCTATGGATATGAAACCTCTTCCGGCTAAATTTAAATGCATTAACTCACACATTTACACCTACCCTTTGAAGATATATAAGTACTGCATCACAGATGGTGAGTTATATGACTTCATGTTGAGTAACTACACATAAGCATAACTCATCTCAACACTATTTCTTGTGGATGCCTTCTCATAAAGTCACGATTCTGGACCTGTTTCCAGTTCGGGAGGCTGTAAATCAGATCAGTCAACTAACCTGAGGTATATATCTCCTCATACTCATGCTGTGCTCCAAGTCAAATTAAACACGTGATGAATTTAAAAGCTTGTGTCATGTCTGTGTCCTCAGATGTTCTGACCCCTGTGATTTATGTAGTGAGCATTCTGAGAAGCTCGTGGAATAATATAAAGTGTTTCTTGCACTGGCGTCTTCCCCTTGAAAACTGAGTCCAGATGCTTTTGCTTTAACCTTTTTCTTCCAGATGACCCGGATGACTGAGAACCTTCACAGACATAAAGAGTTTCTTGCAGATATACTCAAATCAAAAAACTCATATCAATGCAATGATTATGTGTTGAGCTTTCAAGAAGCTATCAAAGAATCATGAATGTATTAAACAGTTGCATGAAATCAAGCTGCTGGCAGATTTGCTCCATGTCATTTCAGAACACGTGCAGCCTAAACAATCAGTGGAAAGTTGGTGTCAGAACTGAGCACTGTTAGCATTGGAAAAAACACACCCTTGTTTAATCAATCGCCATTAGCAGATGGATGAAAACCAAAGTCAATATGGTGTTTCGGCAACATGCAGCCACAATATACAATCAATGCCAGACGCACAAGGTAGAAAATGTGCTCAATCGCTCCGGCACTTATCACCTGTACATCCTGCAGGATTTTGCACCCAACCTCATTGCTGAAGGAGAAAATAAAGTCCACTGTAAAGTATGAAGCCTGTGTGGAGATAACCGGGGAAACATTTTTACAGTAACATCCCGAACCTGTTATGGCTCACAATTTTTTATGTAAAACAAAAAATGCCCTGTGCAGCTCGTCTATTTGAAAGACAGAAGTGCAGCCACACAAGTTGCATTCACACATTTCCTAGTGATTACTCTCAGAGACACTTTTTCTTGTCAGCACATTGCTGTCTGCTTTGTGCTTTCTCTCCACACCAGTCTTGGTTAATGACTCCAAAAGTGCAAAAACATAAGCAGAAAACCTTTAAAGAACAAGATAAATTACTTGGTATCTTTGAAGCTTTGAAATTTGATTATTTTATAATTTCAGTTTTAACAATGTCAGAAAATATCTGCCGTGCAATGCTGTGTGAGGGATAATGCTGATGCTAGTGCACAGATCAGCTCAAATAATGTCAATAATGACTCTGCAGACTCTAAAGAAGACTAATAATCACCAGAGAAAGGAGAGTCATATTACCTCCTGGTTTATCCCACTTTGTCGATTGGTGCAAATTAGCCATGCACTTCAGAACATTTTTGAGTGGTGTGTAAATTATTTTCTGAATGAGAGGGCTACAATCCAAAGCTATCCAACCTACAATGCTTTATTTTCACCCTGAAGGTAAATAAGTACAAAATGAAATATAATAAAAGTAACTAAAATATACATGTGAATTAACTTTTTGCATCAATATCAAGAGGAAAAAAATAAGTAGAATCTTAAATTGTCTGAAAAAGAAAATTGAGAGTACTTTTTACCTCCAACACAATTCAGTAAAATCTTCATGTGTAAAAAACAATTAATAAATGATCATCTTACTATGATGCCTATTTACTCAGTCTTTAAAAGTGTCCCGTTCCTCGCCTCAAACAGTCTGAAGCGATTATCCACTCAAAACAAAGCCACAACTACTACTCTTTAGGTTTAATCTACATCACTGCGCTCTCCCGTAGCACAGAGTCGTAGGACTTCACAGAGCTGCAGAGACTGGTCTGATTTCTGGTTATATTCTCCTCTACACTTTCCAAAAACTCTTTTAATTGATCTCAGGGTCCAGACTCTGTCTGCCTTTGACCAAAACTTATCTTTCTCGCTCAGCGTCAGGCAGCAGCTCCCAGACCCCACACACCTGCCACTCCAACGAAAGCCTGCATTAGCATTAATTATGTAATTAATCAATGAAGACTAGCTCCAGTTGTAAAATGAAATAAATGTAAGTGTAACTTAAAGATACTGTGAAATACAGAGACTCTTTATTTAATGTAACATTTTCATTTGTTCCTCATCAGCTCATATTACATTAATAATTAATATCGTGAACAGGTGTTTTTAACAGTATTGATACCGTTGCAGTTTAATATTGCTGTAAAACCTGTTATTGTCTCATCCCTAGTTTCATTGGTCTACTTTAGATTATGCCATATGAATCCCATCTACAGTAAAGTTTACATTAAAAAACACTTTATTGTCTGTGTTTGTCCTTGTCTTGTAACCACTGACTTTTATATTCTTAGTAATACATGGTCTTGTGAGGTTTTCTTATTGTTATCTATTGTCCTGTCCTACGTCTCTTTATTATGTTTTAGTGTTACCTGCCGAGGGACTGCAGATACAGATTAGCATTGTTGCTATAATCTAGCATATTTACGTCTAGTGCTGTTTGAATAGATGTTTATTAACATGCACTGTCCCTATCAAATAAATGAATAAATAAATAAAAACACCCTAATGCTGCAGTAAATTAGTTCATTGGAGTTTCCTTTCATCTGATCAATAGCTGAGTGTGGCCTTTGCAACCCGACTGTGTTATCAATAAAAAATGTATGCCAGTGATATGTGTCATCTGCAACATGTCCACCCAATGTCAAGTGCAGTTCAATTGACAGTATCAAACTCAAAGTATGGAAAAGTCACAACTATAAGACAATACTCACTTACATAATGTCTATTTAAAAAGGGGACATTCTTCATTTGTCATGTTAGGTGCATCATCAAAATGACTCAACAAATATGAGTTATATCATGACAAACAATTAGATTTAGTTTTAGAGGTTTGACTGATAAAGGAAATAAAGGACATTTTTATTGGAGCTTGGTCTTCATCAAACAAAACAGAATAGAAATGCTTTGAAAAGTACTTTTGGTGATACCCCTCCAAATTCATGTTGCTCAGACATCAACAGCAGTTATAATCTACCCCGTCTACCATTGTATTTTTCATTTTTATATTTTTTTGTTATTACAACTTGCTAAATGTAGCCACATATTAGAGTTTTGGTTGTAAATGGTTATAATATAATAGTATATATTTTTTAATTTATATTTTTAAACACTATAGCGGTGAGAAGATACGCCTGCTAACAGTACACCACATAGACAGTAAACTTAAATCTCCGTATTTTACGAGAATTAGCGGTTCATAGAAACTCAAAACAAAGCAGAATAGTAAAGTTGCTCACCGTCGGGGCCGTGGCGGGCAGCTGCAGCTCCACTACGCGGTGAGAATCCACCTCCGAGCCGTTGATGCTCCACGCGGAGACTGCGGACAGCGCCAGGGTCTGGGTGCAGTTGGGCTCGTGGTCGCTGCACGCGCTGATGCTGTGCTGCGCGTTTTTCTCTCCGTCCATCCTCCTCCGCTCGTCCGTCCGCCGCCTCTGGTCGTGGTCGCTCCTCCTCACGCTTTAACTGCTGCTGCTAAGAGAAAGGAGAACTGTGGAGGGCGAACAGGTGAGGAGAGTCAAGACATCTAACAGTCTATACACGCAACTGACTAAAGAAAGTGCAACAATAAGGTAACTATCCACGAATGGAATGCCTACACTAAGTATAAAGGCAAGCCATATGAAAAACTTTAGTCACTGTGCATCAATTTGTACATTGCCTTGGTGTAAATTACTCTTAGCAGTTTTAGCACAGAAGCTAAAAAGTTTTTGAGCAACTGTTTTTGAGGAATAAAGAGCTTTCTTCATTAATGAGTGAGGTCAGGGGTCAGAGAGGCTATAGAATAATCAAAAAGTCAAAATGGTATTTTAATAAATAGACTATAGAATAATGGCATGTAAATCAAAACAATTGGGTGTAGGCACTACCACTGTGTTAAATAAAAATCACACTATTTGTGTTAAAACAGAGACATATTTGAAACTGAATATCTCATTTATGCTTTCCAGAAGCAAATCTTTCTGTTCAAGACACAGGGTCTCACTGAGGCTTGTGAGTATAATAAAGGCCTATGAACCAGGACATAGCCTTCAAAACCAAACACATGAATATTATTCATTAGCCTTTATCATTTAAAGTGATTCAATGCCAGAGACCTTTTATGATGTAACACAGTGGACTGTGTGTACTAAGAAGTGCATGTGGGTTCCCTTAAATGTATTATGAAATGGGCCCCTCAGCGGCTCACCTGGTAAAGTGTTTACCGTATATATTTGAGACCCTTGAGTTCTATTTACGCTCGGGTCATTTGCCCGGTGTCATTCCCCTCTCTTTCACCCTCTTTCTTGTCTGTCTACTGTCCTATCCAATAAAGGCCATACGCAAGTTAAGCAAGTAATAAGAGTGTCATGTGATTTCACTGTCAGTGCACAAAAGTAACTTGTCTTGGATTAATACAGCAAGCCTGAACACCTGTGATTGGTGATGTGACTTTCCATAAAACACCCTCTCCTCAAGTAGGACTGTGATATGTATACGAGCACATTAAAAGATGAGTCAGTGCAATAAATCTAATAATAATATAATAATAATATATTATTCTAATAATAAATCTAATCTAATAAAACCTCGGTCACTTTAGAAAAGCTTTCAGTGCAAAATGAAGAAAACATTGAAGGTTACTGGTTCATTTAAATGACAAATTTCCCTATTGAGAGCTTAAATGTATTACTATTAATTGATATTGCTTTTAAATATTACTTCTATATTATGTTATAGGTTTTGTTTCCAAAGAAATTGCCACCAGATAGATAATATTATCAGGAGAAAAGGTACTCACAGTGCAGTTGGTACCAAAATGAGTAAGATTCACAATCAGGTAAGTTCTGGTCCTCTTTTAGATTAGAAAGTTTAGAAGCTCCAAGGTTACTCTATGCGAAAACTTTCCTAGCTGAAGATTCAAAAAAATTTCTCTTTATCAAAGCAATATATCTGAAATGTGTATGTCCTCCTGCTCCTGAGACTGTCGACAACGGACAGAGCAGCTGCGTTTATAAGGTGCTCGTGGTCAATATGTGGCTATATGGGTCTTTAGGTCAGGTAAAGTCATCACTGTGAGTATCTGGATTCATTCACATCAGACACAATTTGACAAAAAACCCTCGTTCGATGATTAAACACAACAGCTTGAGTCATCACTATAATGGAGGCAGGTTAAATCCCCCACATCTGTTCAATCAAAAATGCCCGAGCTTATGTTTCACACACATTCTTTACAGGTTAGCTATGTCTACAGTAGTCCAATCAAAACTTACCTTATTTTACTGAAGCATTAGTTCTCATAGTACTTATAAATGTGAATTCTACTTGTGCAAATAAATCACCAAGACTGGACATTCTGATCTTATAATGACTGACAACACAGTTTGCCGCTTATAAAAGCTTTTAAAAAGGCAGCCAAAAGTCAATGCCTCTTCCTCTTGTTAATGCACTGGATTTCGCCTTTGAAGTTTCATTAATCCCACGGGAAGGGGGGGAGTTGTTTCACCCAATAATCACAAATTAGATGTGTGTAGATAATCCATGTTGTCCTGTAAAATCGTGTAAGAAACATGCATTCAGTATTCACACTGAGAACGACGAAGACCACAGAGCTGCTGAAGGTCGACAGGGTTGTTGTGCCTGATCAGAAAGTTCCATTCAAACTCTTGACAGACTCTGTGAAGTGAGTGCATACTTTGTACAAGCTGTTGATGTTTTGGAGCAGATGTTGGTCTTATTTCTAAAGACAGAGCAAAGTTTTTACAGACGTGAGGAGCTTTAAGGGACCACAAAATACAGATCTAATGAGTCAGTCCAGTTAAACCGATGCCCAGCTAAGTCTGACCTGATTCGTCAGTTCACCTCATCTGCAGTCACATTGGGTTTGGACCTTTTTTTTTTAAATCAACACAGGGTTTCTGAATGAAGTCTCACGTCTTAAGGGAAGGGAAGGGAGCACAGCAGCAGAGACCACCCCAGCCCTGACAGTAGAAGGAGCCCGCTGAGACCTAGTGCCAGCTATAATCAGCAACAAGGCTCATCAATCAAAAGCAGAACAGGCAGAGAAAACCCACCTCTGCCCAGGAAAGGGCATGGACATAGGTGAATGTGGTCATTTGTCTGGTCTCTTGGGCAGTTGTGGGGTATTTACTGGAGTTTCATAAAGACCAGGAGGTGAGAATTGAGTGTACATCTGGTTGATTAAGGTTTAAAACTAATATGAGACCACAGTGCCAAAACACTGAATGCAGAAAAAAAGCATTGTCTTAAATAATTTGGCTTTAGCTTAGTCAGGTACTTAAAGAAAAAATAGCACCCCACACAGCTGTGACTGCTGTTTACAAACATTTGGATATGGCCAGTTGAGTTTTATAACTATTGCGAGGGGCGCAGGTAATACAAACAACTGTACACACTGCTCTACTCTATGCTATTTATGCATAATAAATAGGCAGTTCTCTATGTAATGAAGTTGCTGGGAACATACCATGTGTAAAAACACACATCTTGACAGCACACGTCACATCAATCCAAATTTACAATTACATGTAAGTTTTGGCACTTGGCATTTGTCTATTTATGTGTTAACACAGGTATGCTACCTGCTGATATGCTTCATAGAACCCAGTGGAAATTGTTCTTGAACCGCCCAGAGTGGACAAACTGAGCACTTCTCTGGGCCTAGTCATTTTTGGAGCTTTGGGACATGTAGGACCTAAATTAATATTTTTTGTGTAATTTTCTGAAGCAAACTTATTGTCTGATCCATATCTATGAGATCTGTTTACACAGTAGATTATGTCCCTCCTGGGTTACTGTAGGTGTTCTCAGACAGACAGGAAGAGAAGTGTAGAATTGTTGAGTTAATTCCTTAAGATGTTAAAAATTAAAAGCCAAGCATACTTTTAGTACCATAAAGCACAAAGAAATAGAAATTGGATGCAACTTCTGTGTCTTCCACAAATCCTCAACATGAGTTTAAAGGTCGGCAAGACAAGATCTCATTCAGTTTCAGTGTGTTAACAGTTAACCCTTTGAATGTTTAGTAATTTTTTTTTCATTCATCATTATACTGTACAAAGTCTGTTTTCTTGGTTGGTATGAACTGTCTCTGAGTAATTGAACAGATTGTGTTGTATCTTTCCACCAAGCTTTATATTCTCTGTACTGTGGTTTTGTGGCTGCTGTGGTCAGGTTGGGTTCAGGACTTCAGCTTCATTAGATACTGGTGTGAGAAGCAGCAGGGCAGCACAGCGGACCGTCACTAACCTCCAGGTGAACGGGAAGCAATTTAATAAATGAAGCACACATCACAAGATCACTTAACAATAAACACAGAAGGTTTCTCACTTCCTCCTATTTTCATTCATTCTTTCACTTCCAGCCTGGCCAAACTGCACTTTTTTTTATTGTCGCTTCAGCGCTTTAGGAAAAAGTAACAACAGCAAATTCACTCACCTGATTGTTTCTATTCTGTTTGTGTATATCAAAACAAAATCACAGCGGTAGTCAATACTTTCTTACATCTACAGCCTTTGTCTGCTTCGTTTTTTTGTATTCTCCTCTTAAGGCTTCCTCTCATTGTCTGGTGTTCCTTAAGTAGTGTCTTTTCAGATCAGCACAGAAATACACCCATTCACAACAATAAAAAACACAATAATTTTGCTGTGAACAAAACACTTCAGACTAATACAAAGCCACTGTGCTGCGCTCAACGGACATACTTTTTCTCAGAACAGTTCAGGAGGCAGTCCATCCATCCGAAACATCTTCGTCATTTTACAGAGCCAGAAATCTTTAAGGTTCTTGCTTGAAGGAAAGTGTGTGAGGGGGTTGGAAACTCTGGTAAGGTTGCAAAAAACGACTTTTAATTCATTAGAGTCGTATATATTGAGCCAACTAGCTAACTAAAGTCGGAGCTAATTTTCCGTACTTTACAACTAGTTTTCCACTGTTGAGTTTGTGTTTAGGCAGAAAGAGCCTGAGGAACATGCATTTAAAGGAGAAGGAGAAGAGAAGTGGGTTAGCAGCAGGTTTAGGACAAAAGTGGAAGTAATCTGCGGTTCTGTCCTTCCTCGACCCCCAGTCTTCTGAGGACTGAGGGGAGGGGGTCCGAGGATTATGACCACCCCGTGGACCAGGGCAAGTCAGAAGCAGCAGCAGGGCATTCAGAGACAGGAGGAGTGCTATGTGTTGTTTGTGACTAGTTTAATGTTCAAATGTTAACTTATTAACTTAATACTTAGTATTGATATTTAGGAATATTATGTGTATATATATTGTCATGACAGAGCTGACATTTGATGCCCGGGTCCCCCATCCCCTTGCGAAAACCTGTGCTCCATCCATATCTGCTGCTGTACCCACAGGTGTGAACAGGTAATATATACATATCATACAATAATTTACAGTAAGGCCTCATAGCCTCTTACATTCACATACAAACACAACCCTGGTGGTTTGTTAATGAGTTGATAATGTTTTTCTGCCTTTTTCACTACTATTTCATACAGTGCAACCCCCAAAGAAGACCCCAGAGAAGACCCCACAGAAGACCCCAGAGAAGACCCCAGAGAAGACCCCACAGAAGACCCCACAGAAGACCCCAGAGAAGACCCCAGAGAAGACCCCAGAGAAGACCCCGGAGAAGACCCCAGAGAAGACCCCAAAGAAGACCCCAGAGAAGACCCCGGAGAAGACCCCAGAGAAGACCCCAGAGAAGACCCCACAGAAGACCCCAAAGAAGACCCCAGAGAAGACCCCGGAGAAGACCCCAGAGAAGACCCCAGAGAAGACCCCAGAGAAGACCCGGAGAAGACCCCAGAGAAGACCCCACAGAAGACCCTAGAGAAGACCCCACAGAAGACCCCAAAGAAGACCCCAGAGAAGACCCCGGAGAAGACCCCAGAGAAGACCCCAGAGAAGACCCCAGAGAAGACCCCGGAGAAGACCCCAGAGAAGACCCCACAGAAGACCCCAAAGAAGACCCCAGAGAAGACCCCAGAGAAGACCCCACAGAAGACCCCAAAGAAGACCCCAGAGAAGACCCGGAGAAGACCCCAGAGAAGACCCCAGAGAAGACCCGAGAAGACCCCAGAAGACCCCAGAGAAGACCCACAGAAGACCCCAAAGAAGACCCCAGAGAAGACCCCAGAGAAGACCCACAGAAGACCCCAGAAGACCCCACAGAAGACCCCAGAAGACCCCAGAGAAGACCCCGGAGAAGACCCCAGAGAAGACCCCAGAGAAGACCCCAGAGAAGACCCCACAGAAGACCCCAGAGAAGACCCAGGAGAAGACCCCAGAGAAGACCCAGGAGAAGACCCCAGAGAAGACCCCGGAGAAGACCCCAGAGAAGACCCCAGAGAAGACCCCACAGAAGACCCCGGAGAAGACCCCGAAGAAGACCCAGGAGAAGACCCCAGAGAAGACCCCGGAGAAGACCCCAGAGAAGACCCAGGAGAAGACCCCACAGAAGACCCCACAGAAGACCCAGGAGAAGACCCCAGAGAAGACCCCAGAGAAGACCCCGGAGAAGACCCCAAAGAAGACCCCAGAGAAGACCCCAGAGAAGACCCCACAGAAGACCCCACAGAAGACCCAGGAGAAGACCACAGAGAAGACCCCACAGAAGACCCCACAGAAGACCCCACAGAAGACCCCACAGAAGACCCAGGAGAAGACCACAGAGAAGACCCCACAGAAGACCCTATAGAAGACCCCAGAGAAGATCCAGTTCAGAAGCTCCCCGAAACACATGTTGTAGCTCCAGCTCCATGTTCAGAGGATGAGCTCTTCTCTTGAGTCTGGTCCCTTCTCTGCAGAGGCTACTGTCTTGGATGAAAGAATTTGTCACATATCAAATACATAAATTAATTTATTAAAGCAGCACAGTTTTGCTTCATTTAAAACCCACCCCATAGTTTTTAAAATGAGGCAGCTGTCACTGAAGGAAATAAACCAGACTCTCTCTGTTCTCCTCTCCTTCACTTTTATTCCTGCTTGGAAATAGTGCATTATGTTTTATGTATTGTTTCCTATTTCTTCTTTCATATAAATGTTTTATATAATGACCAAAGGTTTTGATGTGTTTGTGCACATAGTCATCATGATTTATAGTTGCCACAAAAACATTTCAATATTTCAGACTGATTTATTTATAATGAAATAAAAGAAAGTTTATAATGTTCAGTATTTAAGACTAGAATAGTTATCGTTAACATTTGTTCATTTTTATTATATCATATTGCATACACATCTACAATAGTACAGTAAGAAATCAGTTGTGGTATTAATGAGAAACAAGCCATGATTCCTTTTGGAGGCTGGCTTTATTAAAGAAAAAACACAAATAAGAGACACAATGTCATAAAAACAATTGTTAATACAATTTACAGTTTTATAAGCATAATATTATATTGACTGTTCTGATGTGTTCAGAAGACTGTGGTTGACCACATATTAATTACTTATAATCACACCAAATATTGACAGGATACAGATTGACAGACTTGAATAGAGTAGTTGGTGTCCTGCGGGAAATCCTTGCATCGACTTGAGACAACAGGTCATCGAACAGGGGCTCAATGCTACCGCTGAAAGCGCATCCAGGCGCAGCTCCTGGAGAAGTTTTTCAAACTTACAGAGCTGGGTCCGCCTCTGAAGCATCCGATGGACCCCCGCACAGCGCCGAACGGGTTCTCGCCATTTTTCAGTCCTCCAAAGTTAGTAGAGCACAGCTACTCTCTCAACAAAATCCATCTCAACCATTCTTCAACAAGACCGGAAGACAACACGCCTGGCAGAAGCCCCTCCCATGACGCAAATTTGCGTCTGTTTTTAAGTGAATTTGACTGTGGTCAGCTGCTGCAGACCTGAGACATTTGAGTAAAACGCCAGGTATTTTCTAAAACAAACTTAGACATGACGGTCAGAGATGAATTGATGTTTTGAAAGATGTTTTTGCATAACACTGATAAGGGTCTGTTTTATTTCTTGATAATGTTTTGTGACTCTGTTATGTTCCATTTCAGTTAATTTTAATTTCAAAATCAGAATCCCTTTATATACCAGATGTTACAAACATGTACAGTATTCCCAACCAAAGAAGAAAGATAGAAACAATAACTGAAAATGTAATAAGTATAAAAATACAATACACAATATCCCAGATACAATATCCCAGATCAGTATCATAGGCATCAAGTAAATCAAACATATTGTGCAATTTTAAATATAAAGTAAAAAACAATAAAATTTAAATATATTAAATATGTGTGTACCCACTTTTATATTACGGGTGTAGTGTTCAATGTTTGTATGTCCCTTAGAGTGCAGAGTTTAACAGTTTGATGTAGATAGGCAGTGTCTGTTACTGAACAAGCTTCTGTAGCTGGTCAGCACATTGTGGAGATGGTGAGAGGGAAAGTCCAGTACAGTTCTGATTTTGGACATCTTCCTCTTAGACTCCACTGTCAGAGAGTGTAGTTCCTCTTCCACAACATGGCTGGCCTTCCTGATGATCCTATTTAGTCTGTTAGTGTCCCTTCCCCTCAGGCTGCTGCCCCAGCAGACAACCAGCATACATGATGGCACTGGCCACCACAGACTCGTTGAACATCCTCAGCATCGTCCTGCAGATGTTCAAGGACCTCAGTCTCCGTACACTGTGTCCATGTTCTTGCACAAGTCCAGTTTGTGGTCCAAGTACACCCCTAAGTACTTGTACTCCTCCACCACCTCAACAATGACCCTTTTGATGTTGGTGGGGTCAATGGAGCCTTTGTCCTCCTCAGGTCCACCATCAGCTCCTTAGTCTATTTCACATTGAACTGTAGGTGTTTTTTCCTCACTCCAGGTGACAAGATTGTCTACCATTGTTCTGTACTCACTCACATCAACACCAGTAATACATTCCAATAATGCAGGGTCATCAGAAAATTTCTTAAGGTGGCAGTAGTTAAAGTCTGTGGTGTAGAGAGCGAAGAGAGAGAGGACGGTCCCCTGCGGAGTCCCGGTGTTGCTGATCACTCTGTCTGACACCCGGCACTGTAGACGTGCTTACTGTGGTCTGCCAGTCAAGTAGTCCACAATCCAGGACACCAATGGGGAATCCACCTGCATCGCTTTCAGCTTTTCCACCAGAAGAGCCGGCCTGATGATGTTGAATGCACTTCAACACAATCAGGAAATCAAAAAACATGATTCTCACAGTACTTGCCCGGCTTGTCCAGGTGGGTGTAGACTCTGTTGAGCAGGTAGATCATGGTGTCGTCCACACTGAGACGGGTTGGTAGGCAAACTTTAAGAATCAAATGACTATTAGGTTTATGTCTGTTAACTTGATGAGCCACATCATCAAACTAACATGGAAAACTAGGGAAGTATGACATTAACTTGCAGTCAACCTCACTACACCACAATTCTCAAATGTTTGATAATTATTGGTGAGTTTAATTGCATTTTTCATTGAAGTTCATGTGGCTCGACCTTGTATACTGTATTTAGTTTTGCTGAATGCATGTGAAAGAATGTCAGTGTTACATGAGTGTCTGCTGACCTCTGGAGCCATAGACCCAGCGCTTTAATGTACTTTTGGCCCCTATTTTAATGCTGCTCACTCCGTTCTGACACACGTCCATGAGCACAAAGGGTATATTAATGAGTCAAGTCGGTCTTCAGCCATGGCCAGATATGTGTGTATCTCATGCCAACAGGTATAGTCAACACCTAGCTGACAAACACTGAATTCTACTTCCTTTCTATCGATTCCTTTTCTTCAAAAAAAAAAAATCTTTCTGATTCTTAGCTTTGTATACTGTGCTGGGTTTTAACTGACTTTTGGTGCACTTATGCTTTTTGCTTTCTTGTGTTGTTGAAATTGCTTCTATTGTTTACCTCACTTCTAAGTCGCTTTGGATAAAAGTCTGCTAAATGACTAAAGATAAATGTAAATGTATAGTGTTTGGTCATGGCCTAAATAAGAGGGAATGATTGGCCTCACAGTCTCCATGTTCATGTCCATTTTGTTCTTATGTTTTCTGCAGCTTACTGGAATGACACTAGGCTATAATCTTTTTTTTTCTCTTTCGTTGGGTTGAAGGTGGTCGGTTTTCATTGCAAGCTTTCCAAGTCCTTCTCTTCATTTTAAAATATCCATCGATTCAGTGAAATCTGTCTGGTGATCATTATCAAGTTTTGTCCAGAAGATGGCAGTGTAGTAATATTGACACTGCTCCAGCGGTCACCGAAGAAGTGTGTTCTTCTTCTACGTGGAGCTGCTCTGTTGCATTCCACTTGGCTTTTACTTTTTGTCCAGGAGTTTTAGTAACAATATTTGAAAATGTCAGGAGAACTGCGAGCAGAGCTGGAGAAGTATCTGGAAACTTTGAACATCCAGACGAACTGTGTGGAGCATCCTCCGGTAAAAGTTACACAAACAAAATACTGCTTACGTACTGTCAATGAATGAGACAACACTGGGTTAACTTGTCAGTCCTGTATTTCATTACATTAAAATGTATTGATCAATAGATTGAATTGACGTTTAAGGGCTATACTGAGGTATTTTTATTTTTCCAAAACTTACAGTTCCTGAATCTGAATGACAGTTCCTTACAAAATTGGTGTTTCTTAGAATTGAAACACTCACTTAATGTAAGACTTGGTCCTGTAGAATAACACCTGAGAAAGCTTTGGAGTGCACTCCTAACTTTTATGACTCGAGTTTCAGCTGTTGAGACCTGTCAAAGACGCTGAACTCATTGTATATCAATGTTTCACGTCTCCTCATGGATGTTATGTGTCAAGATACTGCCTATAATCATTATTTTATTTGAATGCAAAATGTACATGTAAAATTAAGGCCTTACTTACTTATATAATATATATATAATAAGCCAATAATATTGTGCTACTCTATTACCCCCAATTTACACAGAAAGCGCCTCACGCTGGTGAATCCCTTTCTATGTCAGTCAATTTGAGGTCCCTCATGTAGTCAGTCTGACAGTAGGAGCAGGGGTTGTAGCCAAAAGTGTGGCCTGGCCTGAGTGAAAAGAGCCATTACAGACACCAACTGTAGGGGCGCTGTCCTGTGTGACATGGGCCACTGGCCTGTGCGGCAGCAGTGCAGCCTGTCTGGTCTGTACCTGTGTGTACTGGCACGGACCACAATATTATATATTAGCATATAGTATTATTTCCATTGTGGTTATGTCTGGACAGTTTAAGAAAAATATCTTTACTTAATAAAAAAACAACTCACAAGATTAGACAGATTTAATTATGCATTCTCTATATATGTGTTACAATTTCCTCAAAAATCATTTCAATCAAAATTTCCTCAATTTCCCTCAGCTTTAGTGGTTTAACCAAAAGATTGTTATACTTGCTAACACAATTAAATTTTCTTAATCTTAGATTTTTTGTTGTTGACAATAATGAATACTCAACATATTTATGTGTTCCTGGTGTCAGAACGTTATAAAGATATTTGTCATTGTTCCTCCAGGTGTTCACTGTTGAGGAGATGATGCCTCACCTGCAGGGAGTGAGCGGTGCCATTTCTAAGAATCTTTTTCTGAAGGACAAGAAAAAGAAAGGCCTCTGGCTGGTGTCGGTGCGTCACGACCGCCAGGTTAGTACACATCTTCACATTTGTTTCTGGTGGTTTTTTTTATTTATTTATTTTTTTATATCTGCTGAAATCCTGTCATGCTCCCATTACTCATTACTCAGGTGAACCTCAACGACCTTGCCAAGAAGCTGGGAGTTGGCAGTGGTAACCTGCGATTTGCAGACGAAGCAATCATGGTGGAAAAACTAAAGGTGAGAGGCAGGTCAAAGGTACATCAACACAACGACTTCAATCAGAAAAGAAGTTAACTGTAAATGTTTTCTTTGCGTCAGGTCAGTCAGGGCTGTGCCACGGCTCTCTCTCTGCTTTATGACAAGGACCAGAGTGTAAAGTTTGTCCTTGATCGTGATCTCGTGGAGGGGGGCCATGAAATGGTGTATTTTCATCCAATGACCAACGCTGCCAGCATGGGGCTGAAGCCGGATGACCTGCTGCGATTTCTCAAGGAGACGGGACATGAACCCATTCAGGAGAGCTTTGATTAGGGCTGCAACCTGGAAACTGGACTATTACTTGTAGCTGGTCTGAACTAGACTTTGGTTTAGAAACACAAAATAACATCAAAAAAATCTCAGCTTTTCACAAAGGGAGAAAAAAAAAACAGTAGCCTAAAGAAATAGCAACTTGTGCATAATGAAAAGCATAAAAATGGAACACATACAGACCTCATGGACACAGTTTTGTCTATAGTGCTGACATTTGAGATATATACATATACACACACATTATGCAAGCAATTTAACATAAATTAAGCTAGGAAAAATGGCTTACACTGATCTATAAAATTATTGTAACATGTGTAAATTAAGTGCTTTGAATGTGCAAGAGTATTACAAGTTTTAATTCATGTGTGTTTTTACTTGTTTTTTTTTTATTTTACACAAAGAGTTAAAGGGCTACTCCAGTATACAGTAGATAACATTTGTTGTGAATGTCTCCTAATGAGGATAGTGAAAACCCACTTTTGTAACATATTACAATTACAATTTTAAGGTTTTAAAACAATCTATTGTTCCAAGTTACATAGAAGGTGTTTAAATTTATTTATTTTGTCCTTTGACAATTTCTCAGCAACATACATGATATAAATTATTTAAATAGCTGTAGATTTAAATTCCTTAAAATCTTAAAATTTATAACTATCTACTGTAGAGAATTGCATATCCACAAGTAACTAATTTACAAAATAATATTTCAATGTAATGAGTGCTGCAGTAAACACATACGACCAATAGATGGCAATATACAACCTTTTATACAGCATTCACTTAGTATGATTTTTTTATTATGACTCATAATAAAAATTAAGGACTACTTTAATTAAATGCAATTCAAATCGATTTTTTATTTTTTTATTTGTTTATTTTTTAACGGTTCATTCAAATAAAGGGAAACTTTGTAAGTGTGTAATTCTTCGGTATGTAACGCGAGTAGCGTGATGTACAAACCTTTTTTATATTTTAAACGGGAACTTGCTAAAATATAAAATATAATTTCATCCGCGAACTGTTTCCTGCAGTTCTACAGCTACCTTTTATTTTGTAGGTCTTCACCGGAACCCATCTTGATTTCTGACGTCCGCTTGACTTTGCTCGGGTGATCCTCATGGAGGAGTGCAGCTCTGAAGGTAAGCAGCTGTTGGCCTCGCAGCACACTTCTTTAACCTGCTTTACCTGACGCTGCCGCCACTGTCCGTGCGCGTTCGCGTGGCGCACCAATAGAGTTTACTGCTGCTCTGGCAGGATGGAGAGCTGTGTGTCTCTTTGGAGAGTTGCCTTAAAAGGGGCTGGTATTTAAGCATCATTTCTAGCCACTAGGCCTGATTGGTGAAGCCTTAATGTTGTTTGATCTACGTACAGTTTGACAGGGGCGTTGCAACAGGGCAGAGAAAAAGGGCCGTAGCTTTGGACCCTGAGCTGAAAAGGGGCCCCCAAAAGAAAGCTGATTGTCCATATTTTAACCATATAAACTGGTAGATTATTTGATTAAATATGGACACAGATTTTCACTTTTTAACAATGACAAATAAATTGCCTGATCGTTGGGGTCCCATTGATTTCTCCTTTTTGGGGCCTGTTTAGGCTTCATGACATTTTTTTAACCTTTATTTAATCAGGAAGATCCCATTGAGATTACAAATCTTTTTTCATATTAGTAATATAATTTAGTCTAGGATTAAATTGGTTGTTGTAAATAAATGGTTAATAGATGAATTGGTTATATCCTCAGGAAATGTACCCCAATTAATAATTATGTATTAGTATATTAGTTATCCTTAAACTGTTTTCAAACTTGTAAATGCATTTCTATACATACACATCTAAAAAAAGTTGTGAAATTATTTGGGGATTGCCGTCAATTAATGTTGTTAATGGTAGTGTATATGGATGTGGAGCCTTGGAAACTACAGGATGCTCCTTTGTTACTGGTTTGGGGAGGTCCTGTGGTCACGTCGTAGCAATATTGTGGAAGTTATGTTAATCTAGACTAATTATGTGACGTTCATGTGCATTATTTTGTCAGTCAGCCTTTCTCTTACTTATAACAACACAAGTCTACCTGGGCTGTCATTCAAATGCAGTCCTGCGCTACACTGAGCTAAGATAACTGTTTAGCTGTAAAGAGGGACACACCCAAGTGATCGCATTGAATTGAACATTGTACGGCATGGTATACTTTTTTGAATGCTTATATCCTCTAAATTTTGGTCAGCACATGTTGTTGGGATCGCTGCATTGTTTAAAAAAATGATATCATCATAGTATGTTAAAAGTTACCTGTTTGTCTCTCTTTATTATGCCTGTTGCAATGTTGAGTGAGAGAGAGATTTCTTTATTTCCAGTTGTTGTGGCACCCTCGGACGGAGCAATGCTAATCATGTTTTACTTTACAAAAAAGTAGTTAGATTGTTTTACTGGGCTCAACAGTGACGCTGTGTAAAACGATGACAGTGGACGTTGTTTGAGATTGCGACTCCCACCGTGCCCGAGAGAATAAGGTGAATACATAGATTGTAAATAAACATGGATGTAATCTGCCCATTGGTCCACTATTTACCAATATTGTCATTATGACATCCGGGCTTTTCGGAAGCCGACTCCATAGTAAGACAATAGTTCTCAGATAGCCTAAACGGACATATTAATCAAAAATTTACCCCCCTCAGAGTTGTCACGTAGTAAAAACTTAAAAGTAAAAGCTCTTGAGACCATAGCCATCTTTTGTACCAGGCTCTAAACATGATTTTTACACTTGTAATGTCTTCATTGGGTTTCTCCTTTCCGCTTTTGGAGCCTGCCCTCTGGTGGACGGAGGTATATAATAATAATAATAATAATCTTTATTTTTATATAGCGCTTTTCCACCTACTGTAGTAGGCACTCAAAGCGCTTTACACATTTTAAACTATTACCAGTGTTACAGAACTTTACTGGAGGCAAAGTAGGTTAAGTGTCTTGCCCAAGGACACACAGTATGCGGGGGAGAGCGGGATGTTATGATGTTTTGGGATGTTTCAAGTGGGGATCGATCCGCCCACCCACCGGTCGAAGGGCGGCCGCTCTACCCACTTTCCTGCACCCTTCTCGGGCACCCAAAGCACTTTACATCGTGCTTCCACTCACCCCATTCACACACATCCAACTCCTGGGGTAGGCAGAGAGGGGGGCTGCCACACAAACGGCGCTCAACCTTCTCCTACCACCACCAAACACACCTCCACAGTCACACACATTCATACACCAGTGCTACGGACACTGGAGGCAAGGTGGGTTAGGTGTCTTGCCCAAGGACACAACGACAATTTGAACAGGAAAGAGCGGGATTCGAACCGCCAACCTTCCGGTTTTAGGACGACTGCTCTACCACTGAGCCACTGCGCCCCAATACGAGACTTGTAATTACAAAACTGATTGCCAGGACCTCTTCCCTACTGGTTTATCTGCGCTACTTTTGCAGATAAACAGTAGCACCGATATTGTTTGTTTTGGTTAGTGGCCTCGGAAAATGGAGCGGGTAACCAACAATGCAGTGACGTCAGCCCTGCGACTAACTGGCCACTGTCCAGGGTGTACCCCGCCTTAGGCCCAAAGCTACTGGGATAGGCTCCAGTCACTTGTGACCCCTAATTGAACTAAGCAGTAGAAAATGAATGAATGAATGATGAATAACTAGGAACCAGGAAACTATCCAAGTAACTAACACACATATGACATACTGCAATACTGAATGCTAATAGAGGAGCTTGTTTGGAAAGTAACTTTACTGCATAGAAAACCATGTTACTCTTTTGCTGAACTTTAGTTAAATTGGAGTTTTAAAAACAAAACACATGATGCTGACGGCGGTGTGCATCAGGGTGGAGCTTCAAACTGAGAAACAACATGAAGATTTTGACAAACGTGGTGCAATAATGAGGCTCTCTCTCCGGGCGGACGTTTTCATTCAGAGCAGCTGATTGGCTGCTGTTGGTTGGTGTGTGTTTGATTGTGTGTGTGCGCATTCTTAATGAGCCGGTGTGTATTGTTGCATTGTTGTATAAAATTAGCAACTGAATAAAACGTTACATACTGACAGCCCAAGTTCCCAGGCCTTAGTTCACACGCTCTGTGCACGTCTTTGTATAGTTATGTGCACAAAAGAAGGTGCCTTCCTATCAGTGTGAGGACATTTCAACTGAGCCTTGTGCGTGTGTGTGCGTGTGTGTGTGTGTGTGTGTGTGTGTGTGTGTGCTATCTCCTGAGCTATGATAGATAAGTATAATATAATAGAAGTACTAGGGAATGTATGTTGTTTACCCATGTGTTTCAAAAGATGGCAACTGTTTATGTGTGTGTCTTCCCCGTTATTTTCTCCAACTCCACTACTTAATGATAATTATTCCAATATTATAGGAAAAAACTCAGAATACAAACTCAGAATACTACAACTAGGGCTTGACCTAGGCAATGATAAAGCAGTTTAGGTTTCTTTTTTGTTTGTACCCCCTCTGTCTCCATACACAGGGGCTAGGATAATTTAAATGTCATGTCTAAAAGATACAACAGGTGAGATACAGATATAATAGGATGGCCTTTCTCTGATGATTACTCCTTTCTTTAGTGTCTGCAGAGTCATTATGGCCATCATTTTAAGATGAGGCTGAAGGATACATTAGCTTTGAAATGTATGATTTAGCATGATAGGTATAACTCCAGCTTTATTACCCCATCACGCCAATATAATTTACCGTTCAGACGTACAGTAGCCTCAGATTTTTGTGTTGTCCCTGAATAAATTAGGATTGAGGTAAGATTTGTAAGAATTGTTGTGACACGCCATGATTCTGTACTTTATTTTACTGACTGTTGGCATTTAACCTTTTGCTTACGTTTGGGTATTTGCCCTGAATAAAATAAAAACCTAACACATGTAGTCGGTGACATACATAACCTTCTTGAGTGACACTTTATTTTACACTACATATGATACATTATATCTACCTCCTTGTGTAACAAACTAATGTAACTATATAGTACATACGTAATGGAATTATGTGTAGTAAAATATTGTTCAAAATAATAGCAGTACATTGTGACTAACCAGAATAATCCAGGTTTTTAGTATTTTTTTTATTGCTAAATAATAAAAATAATAATAATAATAATAATAATAATAATAATAATGATGATAATAATAATACATTTTATTTAAAACGCTTTCTGGACACTCAAGGTCCCTTTACAACAATTGTAAAAAACACAATAGCACATAATTAATAATACTCAAGAACAACAATTAAAAGCAACAATTAAAAAAACAACAATAAAAACAACACTTATATTGATGACAGGACAGTGCAGTTATGGGGGGAGTGAGGAGGCCAGTCTGAACAGATGTCTTTTGAGCTTGGATATGAAATGTGGCAGTGTGTCTGTGTCCCCTTCTGTCATTGTTTGCATGTTATCCTCATTAAAAATATAAAAACCTATAAATGTTTGTTGGTTTTAGTTAAAGCAGACACTGTTTTTTCATTTGTGTCATTTTGACAAAGATCAGATCACATTTGATGGTGATTTTAGGCAAAAATGTGAGTAATTCCCAAAGGTTCAGATACTTTTTTATGCCACTGTAAATAGGCCCAACACCATAGGAGAAACATGCCCATAACAGGATGCTTGCTTTACTGTCTTCTCTGTGTACTGTGGCTTGAATTCAGAGTTTGGGGGTCGTCTCACAAACTGTCTGTGACCCTTGGACCCAAAAAGAAAAATTTTACTCTCATCAGTCACAAAATGTTCCTTCATTTCTCTTTAGGCCAGTTGATGTGTTCTTTGGCAATTTGTAACCTCTTCTGCACATGCCTTTTTTTTAAACAGAGGGACTTTGCGGGAGATTCTTGAAAATAGATTAGCTTCACACAGACGTCTTCTAATTGTCACAGTACTTACAGGTAACTCCCGACTGTCTTTGATCATCCTGGAGCTGATCATTGGTTGAGCCTTTGCCATTCTGGTTATTCTTTAATACATTTTGATGTTTGTCTTTCGTTTTCTTCCACGTCTCTCTGGTTTTGCTCTCCATTTTAAGGCATTGGAGATAATTTTAGCTGCGCGCAGACTATAATTTTTGCACCTCTTTATATGTTTTCCCCTACTACAATTAACTTTTTAATCAAAGTATGCTGTTCTTCTGAACAATTTCTTAAACAACCCATTTTCCTCAGGCTTTCAAATGCTTGTTCAACAAGTGCTGGCTTCATCCTTAAATAGGGGCACCTGATTCACACCTGACCTCGGTGATTGAATGCCACACTGCTATTTGTTTGAACACACCCCTTTCAACTAACTGCCCAATTGCACAGCCTTAAGAGCGTGCATATCATGAATGCTGTGTCTTGTTTGAGAATCTACTGCACCTATGGTAACTTGTTTGCCACTTAGCAATAAAAAAATATACAAAAAACTTGGATTATTTTGGTTAGTCACATTGTACTGCTATTTTTTTTTAACAATACTGTATGTATTATGTATTTACACGTTATTACAGTTTGTTACACAGTGTTTTTACATTGTACTTTATGAGGTAGATACAATGTCAAGTATAGTGTAAAATAAAGTGTTACTTGTTTATTGCTGCAGTTTTTGGTGGCTAATTTGAAGGCAATGCAAGTATTATTTGTATAGCACATACATTCATAAATACTGCAATTCAAAGTCCTTTCCAAAGAGAAGCCATTGAAAATGTATTGTAGGCTAAAGTGATGTATGCACACTTCTTGTTGATTACAAACTATAGGGCACTATAAGACACCGTAGCCACTAAATTATTAAAAGAAAATCAACAATAACCATTCATAGCCATTCTAAACATGGCTATGTTTAATGCAGTCATATGTAACGCTTTGATGCCAAGACAACCATATTTCATGTTAAGGAAAGTTTGTTCTTCTACTTTGTTGCTGAGCCTTGTATAAGAAGCTCTGAAAGAATAAACCTCACATCTTCATTGGCAACAAAATGCTGCGATGAACATTCACATTGTTGTGTAATAACTGACATAACTGACCTCACATACTTTGAGGTCAGAATTCCCTTTTATACAGTTACTTTTCTCTCTTGTCCGTCTGCTTTCCATCAACTGTGGTTCAGGAGGTGCAGCTCTATTGCCGTGGCGACAGAGTGCAGTCTGGTCGCCATGGGAGACGGGCCAGAAATAAGCTGTCATTAGACATGTGAGAGAGTGTGTTTGCTTCCCTCTGTATAATCAGAGTGTGTGTGTGGAGCTGTCTAGACTGCTCTGATGCAATTGTCCATAAGTATTTTGTGCCACTGTTCTGAGATCTAACTTTAAGTGTAATGGTGCGGCTGGGCTTTTAACCTGAGAAAATAAAAATGGAAAAGCACGAGTAGACTCTTCCAATTTAGCAAGGAAACTGTTTCTTTCTGGCCCGTTGAGGTTTCCCCGTCACATTGTGCTGTACAGTTGTTTTCCCTCACTGGCTTTCTGAAGTCACTTAGGTACCTCTTGGTGAACTCCCAGCAGTCTGTCACATGTCTTTTAGAGCAGAAAGTCCTTTGTGTGGCCACAGGCATCGGCCGTTGAAGTCTGTGTAGTGGAGTGATGTGCTGTGCTGTCAGGCTCTCTTCTGTACACACTGCTCTACTTTTATTTCTGAAGTGCACTGGCTCGATGCAAGCCAATGCAATTAAATATAAACTCACATCACTAATGTTAATATTGCTCAGAATAAGTGCGCTCAAGCACTCATGCAATTTTGTGCAGCCACAGAATACAGCCCAAATATAACTACATTTCATACACCTGATTTTCAAAGGACATGTTTCTGGTGTTGTATTTGAAAGTCAAACAACTTAATAAGATACGAAGTTGTCTCTGCATTTCCATATTTTGTATTTTTGGAAGAGAGGGTGACTGTGTTTACAGCCCAGCAGGCAATCTTTGTCATAATGTGGTGTTGGCTAAGTTTTATATTTTCAAATTGCCTCCAGGATGCGCTTATTAAATTCAAGCAGCTTTGCAGCATAATAGTTGTATACCAGTGAGATTCTCGAAAACCAATAAGTGGTCAAAATATGAAAAGAGGGAACAGTCAAATTACTTTCCGCAGAGGTAACTCAATCCCTCACATAATACCAAAGTACTGTATATACAGCAATATGTAGGTATTTTTCCATTAAGACCTTTTAGTCTCATTGGAGTTTTATGATGACGGTCATGATGACATGTCAAATACAAAAATGCTGTTATGGGGAGCGTTTTGCTTGCCGCAGAGTCTATTAGACTTTCTTGACATTGGTGTGAAATGACAGGTATTGTTCGGAACCATAAATGGAGTTTTGAAGCAGAATAAGAACAAGACTTGAAAAGCATTGCCATTTTATGTTTTTACTTCTCATTTCTTCTGAGTGAGAATTAGCTGTTGTCCAATCAACAGACTGCAGAGTCTAGCTCCAACTTTTGGAAAGTAGACGACTCTGGTGGAATCAAGTAGTACAGTGCCGAATGTTTTTTTTTTTTTTTGTGACTGCATAATGAATTTGGGTTTGGTTTATAGTTTTATTTTGGTGGTGGAATTTGTTAACATTTGGTGTGGATTGGTAACCTTCATTTAACCTGACAACTGGTGGCGGTGTTGGGTGAAATGAATAGGCACCACGGACCTTTGAGATATTCATCTTTTATTAATAAACAGAGACACACTCACAAGCTTCAGGGATGCTGTGTACCCCTGTTGAATATGGACCCTCCCTTACCATACCCCTCCTGTGGACTCATGCCAAATGTTTGGCTCAAGGGATCATAATTGGATTGACATAAGATTGTTTTTTAGCTCCAAACACAGTCTTTTCCTAACTTTGTATTGAGCCCGCTAATGTGTAAAGACCCTAACTGTACTTTAATCTGGTAGGTGATCTGACACTGCATTTACACTGCTTCAGAGCACCCTGCTGTGACTCTGGCTGATAAACTGGAAGTCTTCTCCAAGCACAGAGTGGCAGAATCTGACGGGATGATACTATTGGGTTTGATATGACTCCTACCGCGACACATCTGCTGCTGTAACCATCACTTATAATGTGTAACAAATTACCCCTGACACACACTCGCACGCACACACACTAGCAAGCACCAAGCTGGCTAAATGGAGTGGAAGTCCCCTGTGGTGCAGCAACTGATGGTCCAAATGGTGCTGTCTGCTGGTTTCTTAATTGGTTTGTTGTTGTGAGTGGAAGCAAGAGATTATGTCCACAAGAGAAAACCCACAGGTTCAAATCTCTTCCCAAAAACAAATACACAGACATCAATATGTGGATATTTTTAATTAACGTATTGTCCTAGAAAATTAGCTAGGTTCAATATTATTTAATTAGAGTGTATAATAATGTTTAGCTTGTGGTGTTAAACTCAATTAATCAAGAGTCACACAAAGGAAAAAGATTAATACCAAGGGCTAAATATGATGATAATTGGTCACTAATATGAAAGCTGGCCAGGAGTGTAATCAAAACAATCTGGACATCACTAGCAATGTTATCAGAACATAAGTTTCTTAAGCACAAAAACACAGTGTTTTGCTATTGTTCTACTTGCTGTGTGCAGGAGTCTCCTAGCTTTCTGGGACATGGCTAGTACTTTATTACAAAAAATACATTTCCCTGGCTAGATTAAGATGTTTGAATTTTTGTTGTCATGATAGTGAATGATTCAACATGTCAGTTCAATCACTGCCAAAATTAAAACCTAATTTAGATAACAATAGAAACATCCACATCTGCTGCATCTGAAATTTTAGCACTTTTACTTAGCAATGTTAGCAACGTCTCAACAGCGAAATATTAAACTCACTGTCATTCTATTCAAGAAGAGGCCTCAGATTTCTGATGATGAATGAATCTTTATCCCGTTTAGCCACATGTTTTAGCCTAAGCTTTATAAGCTACGTCAATGGATGCTGCTCCAACTGCTAACTCATCCATCTTATTATCACTGCCTTAATGTCTTGGCCACTGTAGCAGCCTAGAAATAACTTGTTTTACTGAGCTGATTCCCGTATCTTCAAACCTGTTTGCATTTTTGTCAAGCAGACCACAATCATGTTCAATAGACAAAAGTGGATTAGTCAGTCTGCATAAAAATGTTTTTATGCAAAATGTCAGTAAGTGGGTAGAAGATATAAGTCAGTTGCTATTTAGCTGCACTACTGTATATATACAAGTATTTACATGACAGGCTAAAGACTACACGTTACAAGTCCCTGTTTGACTGAGCCCATGAAGTGCATAAATATCTCTCTTTAAAAAAAATGATATATTATCCCTTTATTGTCCCTGTGGGAAAATTCCTAGCCGGCAGCCACACCAGTGGGTGCATAGCATGTTTTTGATGTTGGTGGGGGAAACCGGAGTACCCAGAGGAAACCCAGCAGAGCACGGCAAGAACATGCAAACTCCATCCAGAAAGGCTCTGTTTGAACCCTGGACCCTCTTTCTGAGAGGCGTTCTAACCCCTGCACCTCTGTGCCTGCCTTTGTAAATGTGTCCTCTCTAGTTCATGATTTATCAAAATTGATCAAATTCATGATAAAATAATAATAAGATTCTGATGATAAAAATATATAAAGTTATTTGTATTATCCTTCTTTAGACTTATAGCATAAAATAGTATTTTAAAATGCATTTTTTTCTCTTTTGTCAGAAGAAAACCTCCCACCTGGCGTGTTGTCAGACACTTCCCCTTTAAGACATCCAGGAAATCCCTGGGAGGTGTGTGGAGGCGGGGCTTCCCAGTTTAGGGGCTGGTTGTATTTGAGGAAACAGGTGTGAGCACAAACAGAGATGATGTCATTCTGTGCCTGAGTCACCTGGGAGACGATCGCACAGCGGTGTGTGGACAGACCAACAGCAGAAGCAGATAAAACGAGTGAAGGCAACCAGTTTCCGTCATCACCCCAATCACCCGCAGCTGAGGAAGTGTTGGGAGCAGATTGAGGAGATGTGTGGAGGAAGAGGAGATCATTTGAATAAAGCCGTTTGTCAAGGTGAGAATGAGAGAGAATGAATGAAAAAGGGAGAGGTGGTGTGTAACTCAATTAAAATTCCACGGTAATGGATCATGTCACCAAATTTCATTTACAAATGAAATTGGTAATGCTTTTTCCTCCATCAAACAAAAAGCCTAAAGTGATCCATTTTTTCACTGTGTTCAAAAATATTAAAACAACATGTCAGTACATTGTTGCTTGGTTAGGCTTAATAAAATGCCAAAGACTTTATCTTAAAAGTCTTATAGAGAGATTTGCATATGTCTTGAATGTGGAACTTCAAACTACTGCTTTCTTTCTGTACCACCAAAGAGCATCAAAAAATCAACATAAAAGCTTCTAAAATAACTAGATTATTTTTTGAAGCTTTTCATAAATTTGTTTTCCAGATTTTGTTTACTGTGTTTTTTTGATAGCTGAACTATCAAAAAACACTTCCAAACCCTGCCCACAACAACATAGCAACCTGCCTGCTTTTGTTTACTGTTTAGGCTTAGCTAGGTGAACTATAGCTAACAACCCAAACAGCTACAAACACTGTGCCAGAAACTCCACGGACTCACAGGTGACTTTTGTTGAAATTGACCTTTCACAAATGTGAAACTGCAACAGTACAGAGCATACAACACACAATACAATTCAATATTAGTGCCAAAGTAATCCTAAGGACAGATAGATACTGCTATTAGCCAGTATTATGGTCAAATGAAACAATTCATTCAAAACAATATACGTTACATGATAACTGTTATTGTCAATATAATTGTCTTCTATGGCCCAAGAACTATGTTTAACTTGGTTGGGTCCGTCATATCAGTAGATGTATTTGAATTGTTGGCTCTGGGAGTTGTGATAACAAGCTGCTTTGGTAACTTGCTAACTGTACTCTATAGTGTAAGTAAGAAGACTTACTAGAGACTTATAAAAAAAAAAAAAACAGCCTGGAGAGGAGTCTGAAACAGGACCACAAAAAGAAAATCAGGTAGTGGAGCTTTAACTATGGGCTATAAATACTAATGGTTCTAATATGGCGACTGTTGAAACTCCTGAATAGAATATTTTGTCTGTCATTAATAATAAAGCAGTAACATCTGGGCACTCCATAAGCAGGTGAGTGTCAGTGAGGTGTTGGTGTGTAACAGGGCAAACATAGAAGAGCAAACAGGTGACTAACACCCGGCCCAGGCTGTGTGTGTCTTTACCTTCACATGACGGGGAATGCAAACACTGCACATGGAAGAGGGACAGGTGAGGGTGATGTCATACAGGAAGAGAAGTAAAGCAGTGTGCATGCCGTCCTGTAAATTGTGTTTAGCTTTCAGCTGATTCTGTTTAATCGATACTGGAAAGGATATTGCTTTTATTGAGTGTGTTTGTTAAATGTGTGTTGACCTAGACAGAAATGGGACAATTCAAGGTTTACAAGATAATTTACTGTAATTTCCTTAAGACAAAATTATTTTATGGTGTTTACTTATTACTCAGCTTCAGAAATGTATATTTGGGGCAATAGGGAAGAGTTCTTAAGTCTTACCACCTCTGGGAAGAAGCGATGTGTTGCTTTGTTCTGGCTTTGAGGCTGCGTATTAAAGGCTTCTTTTTTTTTTATAATAATGCATTTGATGCGTAATTCCATTTTCATTTATTTTATGTCCTTATTATGTCTTGTCGTGGATACCCTGCTTGTTTAGTGTTTAACGTATTGTAGACTCACAAACAGAGATGTTAGCAAAGTTCCAATGATGCCTTCAAATGTTTGGGGCTGTGTCTTTGTTGTCCCCTTGGTGTCATTTTGACTGGGCGCCCACTTCTTGGTAGAGTAGCAACAGTTCTAAAACGTCTCCATTTGTGGATTGTTTGCCAAAATTTAGACTGGTGAATTTCTTATGTCTTTAGGTAACTTTTTGTTTTCCAAGGTAAGTGCTGGGTTTTGAACTCGCGACCTTCTTGCTGTGAGGCAGGAGTGCTAACCACTCTGCCACGGATTGCATTAGATGCTCAAGCATTTTCCCCAGATAAACAACAGTAAATGTAAATTCTTAAGGCTTAGCTCATTAACTAAATTCCCATCTTTTGCCCATCAACTGTCACGTTATCCCATGTGGAGGATATTTGACAGCTTCTCCGCCTGCCGTTAGCTTCAAAGACATACTCATTCTTTAAAGCAAGGAAACACTCTACAATTCATTTCACTAATAATTGATAGAGTTTTTTTGGCATCCAAAGCTAGCTCCAAATAACTCTGCGAATATTGTCCATCTTAATTGACAAACTTGTTACCACCACCCAGCTTGATGTTTCCAGAGCAGAGGGTGGATCAGTGTGCTGACCTTTTGTGGGGTATTGTTTTTTAGTCCGATACCATCTCTGTTACTCAGCCCCACTGCAGCTTTAAAAAACAGGCGGGACCCTTTTCCACAGCTGGAAACTACCAAAATATCCTGCTCACAAATCAAAAGCGTTGATGTGAAGTGCTGTCTCGTGTGGTAAGCTGTTCAGGTTTGATCTACATACACTTTGGCTTATCTTGTTTTTTTAAAGTGCTGATGCAGCGGAATAGATTCAGTTTAAAAATGAGGACAACATAAGGCACACATTACTAAGCAAATAAAATATCCTGTTCTAAAAATTATATGATTGTACCCTGTTATACCACTGTTTTAAAAAAGGGGTTTAAGCAGACCTGTCCAGACTTCCCTTTTCCCAGACACTTTCTCCAGTTTTTCTGAGGAAATAACAAGGTTTTCCTTAGCCAGCTGTCACTTGGTCTTATATCCTGAGTTCCTCTCAGTGGATCCAGCATGTCCCAAAGTAGACAGTAGGGAGCATCAAAAACAGATGCCACTTCAGCTGGCTCCTCTGAATGTAGAGGGTTGGAAACTCTGCAGCAAGCTCACAACATCTCTTGCAGAAGAAACCTTTTTTTTACCTCTTGCATCTGAGGTCTTGGGTTCTACCATTTGCTTGGTACAATGGTGGCACAGATTGATAAGATATATTTGCTAAAGTGTTATTCTCCAAATATTTTCAATCAAGAAACCAAAACATTATTTTATATAAAAAAAAAACAGGTTACACAGGTCGTGTTGTTTCCGTGTTGCAAATTATTCATTCATATTATCTATAGGCTGGTAAGGAACAACTTAGAAGGAATTCCAGACTCCACACACTTTTTAAAATTGTATTGCTTAACATAGAAATATAGTCTTTTACACTGTCCAAAACATTTCAAGGTTCATGGCATTGAATGTAGCTTTCGCCACAGTGCAAATGACAATGGCAGTAGGCAAGAAGTTGAATACGTTGTTGATGTTTTTGTTGAAAAACCATTTCCGATGAGCATAGTTTGTCACTGCCATAAGATGAATTGCTACTAATGACCCACTCAGTGATTTCCTGTACTTCTTGGTTCTACTTCTTGGTGAGCAGTATCTTTTAAGCCAATTGCATTGCTCATTCATTTGCAAGTTGTATTGTAAATGAGACAACAACAACAATCTTTTGACACTTTATTGCATCTTGTTTAACATTTAACTGTTAAGTCTGGAACCAGTAGAGACAACTGTCTGTCTGACCACTTTTTTTTTTTTTTACTCATAGGAAAAAAGAAATTTTTTAATTATGTCTGTCTGCAGTTTGAGAGAAAGACAACTGAGTGAAACAACAAACTAACAGAAGCTGGCCTCTTCATCTAAATCTGGCTGCATTTGGGCCCAGTTTGGTTCGGATTAATAGGAACCATTCGAGGGAGTTTCCATGAGAGGAATGTTTGAGGCCTGCGCTGTGGTTCATATTTGTCCTCCACCCAAACACACTAACCCCCGGCTCCACGGGAGACAAACGCCTGTGTTATTTTATTATGAATTTATTTCCAACCGCTTCGGGAGTGTTTGCTTCGTGTGTCACATTTTTTATACTCTTGTTTAAACAGAGATGGCCTTGTGAAGCTTTCCGAGCCTGAGTGGATATTGTGTTTTTATAGCTGCATCAGATGTGGTAATGCAGCAACAAACACACTGTTAGGACTATTAGTGAAAAAAGACCAGGACATTTCAGATAAGTGATGTTAAGGAGTAAGATATTGTTATGTTTAGTGTCAAAGCAAACAAATTTTGTTTCACTATTATGTTATGATTATCATTTTCATTTGCATTTATAAAATATCAGATTAATTCTTATAAAAAAATATTTATTGTTATCCATAGTCTCGTTATTACCATTTGATACAGCATGGGTTGGTTCAGTAAGGAATGTGTACATTACCAATAGAGGTTTGAAGTGTCCCCAAAAAGCGCACCATATAATTTTTTATATATTTTTTTATTTTCCTTTGCTGACGCTTTCATCCAAAGCAACTTACATTGTTCTAATGTAATTACCAGTGATACAGACACTGGAGGCAAGGTGGGTTAAGTGTCTTGCCCAAGGACACAACGACAGTATGAACTGTGGGGAGAGTGAGAATCGAACCAACTACCTTCCGGTTAAAGGACGACCACTCTACCCACTGAGCGACTGCCGCCCACTCATAGAACTTTTATAATGCTTTGTCCCCGGGTCCCAACAGTGTGGTTCTGGCAATTGGGGTCAAAAGTGGTACAGAGTGGTGACATCATAAAACACAAGTTATATTTAGCCAATGTATCAGGTGTAGATAGACAGATAGAGGGAGAAATGACTTTTAGCACATAGACCCAAGCTGGAATCAAACCCAGCTTGCTCACTTGGTATGGTATGGGCTTTACCAGGTGAGCCAACCAGCGCCTCTTGATTTGAGAAAAAAAGTCTATTACATGAAAAAAGATAACATAGCCTACAAAATCTGAGCACTTGTAAGTAGTTTGTCAGCCATGAACTAGACGTTTGTTTTTACATTACAGTTAGTTGGGAGATTTTTTTTACACATCCAGATTATTACACATACTACATTTATGCTAGTCCACTTTCAAAAAGGTTAAGCACTGCAGTTAGTTGGAGGAATAATAATGCTTACACAAGAGTCAATGAGAAACATTTAAATACTTAAAACTAATGAATCACTGTTGTCAAGACACATTTATAGATTATCCTGAAAAAGATAATTTTTTTCCCCGTCACATTTAAGGCATTGCCATGGCAACCCGATTGTAGATAGGGAGTCGTTATCATTGGTTTTTGGAGGGCCATCTTTGAAAATAGCTCTAGTATTTGAATATCATTGTATTTAACTCATTAATGTGCACAATTGTTTAATTTGGTCCAACTAGATCCAACGATGTTTGCAAGAGTTTTGGGAGATTCTGTTACGGGTTTTGCCACGGCCACACCCGATTAAAATATTAAAAAGTTATCTATACTTTTTGTTTGCACACATGTCTAGATGATACTGACCAAATTTAGAGCCTTATAGATATACATTTTGAATGAGGGGTGTGATTAAGGGCGTTGCATGTACCACCCAAAATGGCGGACTCTCTGTTGAGTTTGGGGTGTGGCTGTAATATAATTTTCGGTTTGCCCTGCCGTGTTCTATGTATCTACCAAGTTTTGTTTTTGTACGTTGGAAAAAATCCATATGCCCAATGTATTTTTAGAGTATATTTTTTTTATATTTTTCCTGACATTTTGTACATTTTCAGGAAGTCAAATTTGCCCTCTAAGGAGCAGAAGAAAAAGCGGAATAATAATAAAAGACGCCCAGAAGCCAGTTCTAGAGCAAAAGGGCTGAGGGTGCATTTGAAATAAAAAAAAAAGACTGCAGACAGTAACCTCTTTGTGCCAAGTTTCCTGTCAGTACATAATATTCTTTGTTGAGAGTACATCTTGTTTGGCTTGTAAACCTTTTTTCTTTGTCTCCTTCAATGGAAACTAGGCTCTTGTGCAAACTTATGTGCATGATGTGTGGTAATAATATTAAACTATTTTTAATACAACAACATTCGTCTAATGTAAACATAGCCACTATAGCTGTCATATAGCTTATGGATTAGAATAAAGTGAAAATAAAAACTGTTTGTCTGCCAGAATGATTAAATTGTTTACATGCCGTACAATCATTGTGGTGATTATGGTCGCCCCGTGAGCTCCTTTGTGCTGTGGCAGGCCGAGGTGAGCTGCCAGCTATCGATCCTGACATGTCCTCCTGTGTTTCTGATCCGATCGATGTGCTGATCAATACACGCTCTCTGCTCTGCTAAAGTACAACCTCAGCTCTGCTGCTCACTGCACTGTCAGCTCGCAGCTCTGATTTCTGACTGTCTTTACTGTCCCACCAGAATGCCGTCAGAAGAACAGCGCTTTTATGGTGTATTGGCAGCTCTATAATAATAAAATCTCTTAAAAGTATAACCCAGAGGCCAGAGGCTGTGTTTGCGGATGAACAAATTAAAGTTAAAATCAATTTAATAAAAATGTCTTCAAATTATATTTAGATGCCCACTTTTAAACTTGTCCATGTGTCTGGATAACTACAACTTTACTGACAGATGAGCAAATGCTTCTTAAACACACAAATGATAACAGATAAATAATAAATCCCACATGTCACAAGGTTGGCCAAGTAAAATATAATTTAATGGGCGTTCAAAAGAGTTGAAACAATGTAACAGAGGCAATACAAGCAATTTAATGGCTCAGTTATACTGTAGTAATATTGTTTACTTTTTACATGTTTTTTATTCTGAAAAACAACAAAACAACAAAAAATAAACATAGCAAAATGGAATATATGGAAATGTATGGGTTAATATGTCTTACTTAGTTGCCCCTATTTAAATATGTGGAGCTGGCTTTGGTAGGCTAGGCTAGAGCTCAGAATCTCCACAAACAACTCCGTCAGATTATCGTCATGATAAATGATGATGACTGTGGTGATATTATCTAATTATATTCTTAATATGTTAATAAGTGGCGCATTTTCACAGACAGATTTAGCTGAACTGATGACATATTGTGAGAGGCACACACAAACGCACGTGACACCAACTCACACGCGCCCGCTCGCGCGCACTACTGCAGGTAGTAGCTCCTCCCCCTTCATTGGGCTTCATTAGCTTCATTCTGCCGCTTTAAAACACAATGCCCGCCGCCTCTCCTCATCCCAGGACGGACCTACGAGACTCGGCGCAGGCACTAGTCCCGATTCTGCCCAGGTTTTCAGACCGCAGGTGAGAGGTTTTCGCTCATATACATCTTTTTTTTTCGCCGTCCTTAGCCTCGGGTCTTATCGTATTTCAAAAAGAGCGACAGTTTCCCTCATTCACCGGCGTCAGCTCTTACTACGTCTGCACCGGTTACACCAGGCTTGTGCTCGTAGTAACGACGTGCTAGCGCTACGAGATGGGAATATCCCGCCAACTCTGCTGTTTTGTGTGTTTGAATTATTCCTTTGAGATAATACTGCCTTGTAGTCGAGCAGCGGAGCCGTTTAGTCCTCATTGTTCTCCGTTAAGTTTGCTGGAAGTGATGTAATGTAGCCCCCCGTCTCCGTCTCTTGTTGTAACGAGCAAAGCACTGCGCTGTGCTGCGTTCAAAAAGACACTGCGTAGGGACTTCAGTCAGGGTTATATTACCCAGGCTCAAATATCTTATTCCTGAATTTAACACAATACATGATATACCTACAAGAGCAGTCTTCAGTATGTTGGAAAAAACATTTTTATTTTAGTGTATAGCGGTGGATACTGGCCTATTTACAATGAAGCAACCTACTTCTAGGGACCTATTTTGTAAAAAAAACTCATTGGTCTTCTGAAAGAAAAGCTGTCCGTTTTGAAAGATGTTTCCTGTGAATTTTGACAAGTAAAAAAAGCACACAGCTTTGAGTATTTTTTTCCCTCACTCCGTCTACAGAAATGATTGTGTAGTTGTGCCTGGTACAACATCAGATAAGTGCTGATTCACAGATTTGTGAATTACTATTTCCTGAAAGTATGAGCTGACCTCATTTAAGGTGGATTTAACAACACACTGACTGAGCTCATTTCCCACAAAAAGCTTCTAATGCATTCCTGTGTGCAGCCTGTCTCCCAGCTTCTAGCGTGTAATTGTTGGTTTAGATATCCAACATGAATCATCACATCATATTTTTGTGTTTCTGCAGTAAAGAAAGAAACCGCTGAATTTTTTTTTTATGGCAGTTGAAATGAATCAACCTGCAATACTTGGGGAATACCTTTTTTTAATGGATATGGTCTAAAAGTGAGACATAGTTTTTTCTTTTTTTTTTTTTCAGTCCCCTTAGAGCGGGCCGGCGAGCTTTAAATTAAAGGAAGATTATTCAGCAGTATTCATGGGAAAATAATGTGTTGAAAGAAGTGGAGGTGGAGCCCGCCAACCCCAGCCTGGATGATTTACTGTTTATTCACTAGGGCTGATGGAAGCTGCTCCCGCCGAGGAATGTGGAAGAAAGAAAATTAGAACAATGCATTCACAGCAGGGGACATAATGAGGGGAAACACTGTGAGAGTCTTTAAACAATATGAAGAGTTGCAGGAAAAACATGAATGATGCCTGTGGTGTCTTGTCACAAACGTCTAAATGGGAAAATGTGCTAAGTAGCTATTTATTATATGCACAGGCATTTTTTTTTTATTGTCTAATAATTTAAAGAAATTATGTGTATGAGCATATTTACTTCCAATTACTAGCTGAATACTATTTTCTAATTGTTTGACAAGTGGGCAATACTGTGCTGTAGTCTGCTTGTTTAGCATTGCTGAATATTGAGCTTTTTGCCAATGCACCCTACCCACTCACTGACAGCACACACATTGTCCATGATATTATCTTGTATGATTAAAATGCTGTTTTTAGTGATTAATGGTCTGCTTAACATCCAGTGCCAAAATCTATGTAATCGAGAAAAAAATATTTAGTCACATTATGTTTTGATATCTTGGCCTAAACACATTATAAAACACATGTGAGTGCACCGTGTACCTCTATCTTTAGAGGATTTATAGCAAAGTTAGATAAACAGTTATGCAATATATCGTACACTGAGCACCCTTTCTTGTCAATAACCCATCTGTAAGTGTTTTACAACAGACAGGGTTTGTGCTAGTTATTGTACTGGAACATTATTTTGAATTAGCCATTTGTGTTAATGCTGAAGGTAAACTGGATCAAAACATAAGTATTTAGTTTCTAGCCTTTATTAGCTCTAATGTAGGCTATTGTCATTCCAGCAAATTGTACAATACATTTTCCATACTGTTTGTTCGTTCTCTAAATGAGAGAAGCTTGCAAAAAATAACTATATGCTTCTCCATGTAGTCAGCTGTTGTTTGTCGGCTGCGCTCAATGGATGCCATATGGCTGTTGCTGTAGCAAGCTGGTTTTACCAGAAAGCACTGTGGTTCAACTTCTGAGTCACCAAGAAAGAAACCAGAAGCACCACAGAGTCAGGCCATTGTGAAGGAGCAAAATGATTGAAAGTGGTTCAGAATGCATTACCCAGCCATCTCATTGGGTTAAGTATGTAAGGGTAGCACAGAAGATAAACACAGAAAAAAAAATCCCCCCCACTTTAATGACTCATAGCACAAACCACTCTACTCTTTTTACAATATAAGCTGAAACGACACATTTTAATGAGATGAATCCCCAACTCAGATGGCAAATTATGAATGAGTCACATTTTAAGAATAATCTCTTTTTTACAGAATGTACTGTACATTGGCTCAAATGTCTATCGAATCTAAAAGAGCTTCTGTGGCATAATACAATAATGCAGTGGAGCCCTAAGTCAGAAAGCAAATGGAGTAATAACGGACACAAATCTGAGGTGGGCTGATTATTTGAGTTCAGTCACATTTATTACAACAGCTTTACTGTATTATAACTAAGGAAAGTCAAGGTAAGTTTTCTTTTGGCATTTTTCCTGTGGGCCTGATAAAGGCTGCCTTTGTAAATTGTGAACTAGCTCAGTATATGGTATATTGCATAACTGTTTATCTACTTTGCTATAAATCCTCTAAAGATAGAGGTACACGTAGAAGGAATAAGAATGATGAAAAGAGGAAGAACCGACACTGACTGATGTTCTACAGCTAGTACTTTTTAGTGACACATCCTCCCCCCCAAAAAAGTGTTTTACAATTTTCCAAGGTGTAACAAATTTTTTTTATACAGAACATCACCTACTTTTAAACAGCAACTCTGCATCTATAACTAAGCATATCATTTTTTGGTTTATGCTACTGGGGATTCACAGATTATGCCGGTTTCCAAGTCAGGAAGTGGTTTGTCCAAACTCTGTGTTCCTGTGCTTGAGTCAGAATGTTGACATTGATCTGGGAAAGTTGTTGGT
Source organism: Neodontobutis hainanensis (assembly GCA_024349245.1). NCBI lineage: Eukaryota > Metazoa > Chordata > Actinopteri > Gobiiformes > Odontobutidae > Neodontobutis > Neodontobutis hainanensis. Next base: position 790,623 of record JALDNG010000087.1, on the reverse strand, counting down.
TGGTGACAACAAACAGTTACTTAGCCTCTCTTTTGAATGTGGGATGTCTCAGTGCCACCTTTTCCAGTTTGAGTATATTAATACACATATTTCAAGAGCCATATTGATTTTTTAAGATGTTTTATTTATGGCTTGTTTTGAAGGATTTTGTGTCTCTGGAGAAGGCTTCCTTTGCAGTTTGCTTCACTTTTATCATCTTTTGCAGTAAAGCAAATCCACTGAAGCAAATAGTGCTATATAGTGAACACACATTACACCTACAAGAGTTAGCTAATGTACATGGCTTTATTTATTTATTTATTTTTATTTTTTTTAAGCAACCAGTGACTTGTAGCTGCTATAACCTTTAGCTTGTGTAGCTAAATGCTTATATGTTTAGCACAGCTGAATATACATCCTCAAGTTAACGTTCTCTACCCACTTGATAACAGCACACGCAAAGGTAAAATCATTAGCTTTATGAAAATCCTTTTTAAAGCAATTCTAGCTTTAGCTAATGTACACCACTTTTTATTAGGCTCAAACACAGTCCTAACAATCCACCAGTTAGTCGCAGGGCTAACAAAAAGAGACATGCAATGATAAACAACCACTCACACTCCCATTTATTCACCATGAATGGGAGTGTGAGTGGGTGAGACACAACTAAACCATAGCTTTGGTTGTGTCATTGCCAAAGGTCAAACAGCGCATGTACCTGTCACGGCTTTCATGTGCCCTTGACTTGTCGGAGAGTCTCGGGGAAGGGAGACAACAAGCTGTTAATTCCTCCTTTCACTGCGAGGAATTAAAGTGACTGAAGCGCTCCACATTCTCCCAAATTCTGAGTTATTTTGGTGAAGGACGGCTGTATATTCATGAGCTCTCCATTTTGGTCATTAGGACCCAAATCTTCCCCCAGACTGTCTGCCAATGAGGTCAGCAGCAAGTGCAGCCTCAGTTCTTGTGCCCAGACTGCTTCTTAGAAAATATTTTCTCACTTAGCGACACTCTCCAGAGTTTAATAGAGAAAAGTGAATATGCAGATTAAACTTGTTCCCAGAATTTTTTTTTATTTTATTTATTTTATTAATTGGCTGTGCCATCCACGATTTTGTCTCTTCTTTTTAGAAATATCAATCCCACACAATAAATCAGAAGATCTGCCTCAAATTGAACTGTATCAGGTCAACATCCAACATCAAGGGGTACTCCAAATCTGATGCTTTTACAATTTTCATTTTATAGTCTTAAGACTGTCTTATAGACAGGCCAGTCTCAAAACCTTTACCTTCTCCTTATGTCTGGTAGCAACATGTTTTCCCGCCTGTTCGTTTCCATATTCCCGTTGGGCTGGATCTCCCTCCTCCCAGCATTCCCAGTAGTACCCTCAACGCCATTAGAGCTAAGCGCCAGCACGGAGCCGGCACTGAGCCAGCTTTGAGAATTAGAGGTGATTATAACTCTGCGTTTGTGTGTTGCTCTGCGGCAGTCTGCTGGTTTGTTACATAATATATTTTGCACCAAAACGGCTTCAGTGCTGCTCACCCAAGAAAAGCCAACCTCTTGAACCAGCTGAACTCATCAGGAGGCTCTGATCAATTTGGTATGCAACTGAGCCCTGTCAGGTGTAATGTTGATGACATCTTAAAGAAGAATGAATTCAAATATCTGGCCCAGCAATGCTGGGTTCCCACACATCCTGTAAAACCTGAAAGTCTGGAAATGTAGTTTTCCTTTCATGGAAATGAATTAAGAATTGATTTTAAATGTTCTTATGTCTAGGAAGATTTGCGTTTCCGTCACATTTAAAAAAAAAAATGTTTTAGGTGTACATAAGGTGAAACAATGCAATATGTAAACCCACTTTCTAGTTTAACCTCAGTGATAGCTGGAGTAGTGGAATAGTTTGGCCTTGATTGAATTGAGCAAACATATATAGTGTTTCTAAATGGAAGAATGTTTTTTTTATTTATTTGACAGTTATGGTAAGAAAAATATTCTGGAAATGCACTTGGTAGAGATAATTTTAAAAATGGAATAGGACCCTCCCTGTCTTTATCTTAATATCACATACAGACTTTTATTTGTCATGTTTAGAGAATATAGATGATTTAATTTGCTTGGAATTATCTTAGCCTGAGTTGTTTTGCTTTGCTTACCATAAAACCTAAGCATAAAACCTCAAAAGTGTCCACGTTAATGTGGACGTGCACATGCAGACATACACAAAGTCAGTCTAATCCTGTGCAGACAGACAGAGTCTGATCAGGCTAATCCCCTCACCTCCCTCTGCCCTGCCCCACACATTACCTCACTTGTTGACTACACGCACATGGAGCCAACGCACTCGACTTTCTGACTTCCTGTTTCTGCGGGGGGGAGGGTGGAGGACCAGGTGTATTGTCTCTCTGTCATTACTCAGGCACAGTGATGGCATGTGGCAGTTAGGGTGTGTTGTATTAATGGTTTATTATTAAATCTACCAATATGAATGACCCATCTTCATCTTCCATAGACTGACTGACTGATTGTAGAGAGTTATGGCAGTCGGCAAAAGGATTTCTTGTGGTGGTCCGTCCTGCAGCTCACTGATCTCAGATGTCCACTGGCTGCTCTCTGTTGTTCAACAACCAAGTGCAGGGGATGGTCCATGTTTAGTATAGTATCCTTTGCGTGTTTGTTGAGCCACTACTTCAACTAGATTTTGTCCTCATTATCATAAAGTTTGCTTAGACTGCAACAGTATTATTTCATGCCTTTGTTTCAGGATTTTCATATCAGAACAATTGGTCATGCAGTGGAGCTTAAAATAATAGTGACTTCAAAACCCAGTATAAGGCAGCCTTTATTTAATTCAATATAAAAACTTGACCAGTGGGGAAAAAAAGCATGCTATATTGTCGCCACAATATTCAACAATGACACTCCCCTATCTATAATTTTGTGCCACCCTACTTTACACTAATTTAGTCTGTCTGCTTGTCAGATAAGAAACAAAAATGTCTGACTTGCTTGTTTTCATTACAGTCCCTTAACTTCTAACCTCTTCTCCTTTGCAGGCTTGCTGACCTGACCATTCACCCCTCCTGGCAGCTCTGTGTTGTGTAATGCTGCTGCCGAGTTGCGATGGAGCTAAGGCGGTGGACAGGATGCAGAGACATCTCATTAGCACGTGTCGGCTAGTAAAAGGAGGCCAGAGGTCATCTCATCTAAAGCAACAGCACAAAGAAGACTTCGAAACTCTGGGATTATAAAGTAGAGAAGCTTTAGAAAGTCCTTAAGAAGGGAAGAAAAAAACAGTGTTACAGGGTTTTGTTTCTGGGATTTCTCCTAAAATTGAAAATAGTTTTTGCAATATATTTGACATCCCAAGCTTTGGATCCTAAGGAGATTTTGTGCTGTCTCTCTACTGTTTGAACTTTAATCTTTTGCTTGGCGAAAATGGCTCTGTCTTTTTTAAAAATTGCATGGACAATAAAAAGTTGATCCCAAGACTAGATGGACAGAGCTAAGATGTCGTGGAAAAGGAACTACTTTGCCTCAGGCAGTGGTGGAGGTAATGGCGTTGGAGGCGGAGTAAGCAGCGGTGGCGGGATGCAAGAAATTTTAACACCACGAACCATGACGTCCATCGCTCCCAGTAAAGGGCTGAGCAACGAACCGGGCCAGAACAGCTGCTTTCTGAACAGCGCTCTACAGGTACTTCACACACACACACAAAGGCATCACATTAGTTACAGGTGTGTTACTTAACAGGTAAAGGCATTAAAGGATGTGCTCTGTCATTTCTTTATTGTCAGATAATTCTTGGTAAAGACTAACACCTCGAATCGATCTAATCCATCTACTCGACCAATCCTGTTAGGATTGGGACACTACCATTTCCTCATTTAACATTTGGCTTTGAAGCAGGGCTTTACGCTGTCATGTTTTTAGTCTTCATCAGGGGTCTGCTTGTTAAATTAGAGGAGGTCTAACAAGATAGGCTAAAGGTATAGACATAATGCTGCTAACCCAGGGTGGCTCCCTTAAAAATGAGATTCTTAACCTCAGAGGGACTTTGGTAACCTTGCACTGCAGCTGGGTTCTCATGAGGTTTGTGAGTTTAAAAACTTGCGAAAATCAATCTTTACCTGCTCCAGGCAAAGTATTTGCGGCCCGAACCTTGGTCTTACCGACTTGTGTCCAATGATGTGGCAGTACTGTCTGGGCGTGTTTTAGGTTTGAAGATGTAGTGCCTGTTTTATTGTTACAAAGTACGAGATAGTACTGTGGAACAGACTGTTTTGTCGAGCAGTTCTATCTGGCAATGTCAGGTTAGTACTTATTGTAACGTTTACCCCAAAAATATATCTCAAAATTCTACTGATCTCATGTCTATCTCATTGACACAGCTGGTCAGAAACCTCCAATGTAACCTTCCTGTTTGCAGTTCCTCTATAACTATAGGAATCTAATTTAATTAAGATTAGAAAAAATGAAGGAATATTAGGGCTAAAATAAAAATGTATTCTGCTATTGGCTGTGGTGCTATATAGTTTTAAGGTAGCAGTATGTAGAGGATGGTCCATGTTGTTTGGTACAGCATCTACCAGTATCCAGTGCTTTGGGGTGTTTTCTTTTTGTTACATTTCTAATAGCCATAAAGAATGACCAACACTAGCTGTTGATCCAGAAAGATGTTTGAGCAGCCTAAAGCCTCCCAAAGCTTTTAACTATTCAGGTCTACCACAGTGCTGTTGAGCCAGACAGCCAGTCAGACGACTCCACCTTGACTCATAACAAGCTCCTGTGCCTCTGAGGCCTGTAATCACACTTGCGTAGGTCTGGACAACCCTTTTTAAACGGGCGGTGTTTAAAATTTAACAATATGGGCCGAGTGCTGTAACTAAGGTGGGAGCAGCAATTACGGGCAAGTGACTCGTTAACTCCAGGTGGGAGGGGCTCAAATAACAGTGTGGGTGAAGGCCGAAACACCCATTAAAGGCTTACACTGTAACTGACACTTAGAACCACAGCTTTAGTACACTCGCCAAATGTGAGTCAAAGATTTGAGTGAGTACTGTAGAGATATATAGTATATATATTATGTGCCTTATAGAAAAATTAAAGTATATGTGATTCCGACAAACTCAGAATGTCACCTCCAGCACTGGTATTAATTATGTAAGATCTAAGTCTGGCATTTTTTACATCAGCACCTGAAATTAACACCTTTTTTTTCTGCAATGACTTAAAGGAACCACTGAGAAGACTATCCGGGTGGATAGTATGTATGCACTCAAGTAAAGTCCTCAACCCAGTAAATTCCTGTTTAATCTCTTGAATATGTTTGAGAGAATACAGTGTTTACTAGAAAATACAACTTCTGTCATTTTAACACTGGAGGAGCTCCTCTGTCTATCTTGACTCGGTGAAAATAGCAGCTGACTGAAGTGATCAGAACAATTGTGCAGCTTTGGGCCGTTTTGCAGAGCTTCTCCAAAATGGGACTAAGTCAGGAGGAAGAACATTTTAGTAACAAGCAGCTGAGGCCTCTATCAATTGTCTTTCTTCCCACAGTCCATCTGTATGAGCAACAGGAAACCTGACATCTGGTTCATTTTAGACCAATGTGTTTTTAAAGGGCTGCTCTGCTTTTTTTACAGATCCCACTGCATTTTAGGGGCATGGTATTTAGCAGCTTAAATTCCTGGACAATCTGAATACTCTAGAACATTTTTACTGAAATGTATGGGGCAGTTGTACACATTTATTTGTTGTGGTAAGAAACATTATCCTGCAGGTGCATTTTTCATCTTACTGTGAAAATGCAGAAGTGCACAAAATACTCACCTTACTAGCCTGCCCTGTGTGGTAGTGACATATTGGAGCTGGTGGGAGGGACAGGAAGGAGAAAACAAACGCAACCTAAAGTGCTGACAATACAGTACGCCTAACAGAGGTCTGGAGTCCAAAGATGTAGCAGATTCTCTCCACAGAGGGGGTCATTGGAAGCGCTTTAGGACCAAGAGCACTTTGCAAATCCCAAAGCAATCTCCAGGCTGTTGTTGAACAATCTTATTCAAAACCACATTGATGAAGACATTCCACTGTGTGTCTGAATTCCTGCAGCTCAGTGGGAGAGGTGACTCCTACACAGCTGATAACCACAGCGGCTTATGTAAAATGTTAAACATAAAAACATCCTGCCAAGACACCTATAGTAGTTGTTTTTTTTATAATCATATCATATAAAATTTATTATCTATATATGTCACTATATTGTAGAATGTTCAAGCCAGGCTAATTGTTGGTACTAAAGTGGGTAACAACACACGTCACTTAAGTGAAAAGCAAGTCTTAGAGCTTAGTTTGTCTTCATCTCTTAAATAAGAATGGTTAGAAAACAAGCCAACATCAGTAACATGTAACAATATTTAGTGACTACTAAAAATTGTTTGCATGTTTACCCATGGGTGACAGACTCGATCGTGACCAGTGTTTTTCTCGTGTGCAACACTGCCGTTCATCTGGCCTCCCTCTGGCACGTACATCACATTCACTATGAACACACTCCATCGCTCTTACTCAAAACGCACATGCAAACATGAGCACATGTCTCGTGTTGTTGAAGAGAAGCTGGTTTCCTCAGGCAGAGGACGATTCTTTGACATGCACCTACTGCTACAGTTAACCACAAAACACTAGTGATTGACTGGCTGTGCTGTGTCCGGTGAGCTGAGTGAGAATGTGCGCTGACAGGTTATTAGCCTTAGACTTGTGTCGACTGAAGTGGACATCATTGGTTTTGAAATGTTGGAAGATCACAGGGATAAAAGGGTGCTTAAAACTTTTCTGGCACTGAAAAATTTGTTGTCAAAGGATAATCATATGAATTCTGTTCAAGTTCAAATGAATTAAAAATCTAAATAATTGATTCAATCTTCATTTTTCAGAGACAGATTGACAGGAAGGAGTTCTTATGGTGTTGCGTCCAGCAGCTCACTGACTGCTCTCTGTCGTTCAAAAGCCCAATGCAGGGGATGGGCCTTGTTGTTCAGTATAGCATTCATCCTGTTGTCTGTTTTCTACACTACCTCAATCAAAATGTTTTTTATGTGTTCTATGTAGCATTTTGTTCAGACATTGACTACTGTAATGTTTTGAGAAATCAGTAACTTGACCATTCTATATTTACTGTAAATGCAGCGCTAAAAACATTATGAGCTGAACCACTTTGAAACATGTTTAATCTTTCATTCTTTGCCTGCTGTTCAAAAACTGAATTATTTTAAAGTTTTTGTTCTTCAGGTCCTGTGGCACCTGGATATCTTCCGTCGCAGTTTCCGAGTGTTAACCACTCATAAATGCATGGAGGACTCTTGCATCTTCTGTGCTCTAAAGGTAAGTCTTTTGTGTCTGAAGTAATGTACTGTACTACACCTTTTTTTGCTGATTTCAACTCACCCCTCTTTTTTTTTTTATAAGAGTATCTTCGCTCAGTTCCAGTACAGCAGTGAGAAAGTTTTACCATCTGACGCCCTTCGCAGCGCTCTTGCCAAAACCTTTCAAGATGAGCAAAGGTTTCAGCTTGGCATCATGGACGACGCTGCAGAGTGCTTTGTAAGGCACACAAATATATGGAATTACATGACCTTTTTACATTTTCTGATTTGAAGTGCGGACACTAACTATGTCCGACCAGCCTCTGGTAAACTAAACCAAAGTTTTTTCTGAAGACTATAGCTTATTTGAACAAAGTATATTACTTTTCCAGTAATTGTTATTTTGTCAGAGGGATCCATGGCTACGGGTGTGCTGGTGGGAAAATAGTTGAATAACCTTGTTGAAATGGATCAATATCAAAACTGATTCTTTTTTTGCTTTGGTGCAGGAGAATATCTTGATGAGGATACACTTTCACATCGCGGATGAGAACAAGGAAGACATCTGCACTGCCAGACACTGCATCCCTCATCAAAAGTTTGCAATGACACTGTTTGAACAAGTAAGACAACTAGGACTAGCCAACTAACAACTTGATTCCAAAAAATACATACTATCAGAATAATTAAATGCGTTGCCTCAAAGGTGTTTAGATGATTCCCTGACATGAAACAGGAAAAATAAGGCCTCTATTATAGCACTTACTAGATTGTTTACTAGACAACAACACAATTCAACATTTATTCATTTAATTTATTTTAGCAGCCTTTCCAAAATGTTTTATTTGTAATTAATTTTTGTCTTAGTATAAACAATTTATAATGAGTTAAACAAACACATTCAGTATATGTAGTCTATGTACAACATCAGGCTTTCTCAGTGTTGTCAATGTGAATAAGATGATCATTATCCCCCTTTTACATCATCCAATGCATGTGGCTCAGTGATAAAGCAGTCCCTTAACAAGAAGGTTGGTGGTTCGAATCCCCCTTCCCCCCGGTTCATAATGTTGTTGTGTCCTTGGACAAGACACCTAAACCACCTTGGGTTATGTGGTGTTCCGGCTGTAACACTGGTGAAATGAAGCTTAATGTAAGTTGCTTTGGATAAAAGCATCTGCTAAAATTAGTAAATGTGCATTATTTGTTTAAAATAATTTAATCATGCATATTTGGGAAATAAAAATATTATATTAATATATTAAAATATTATAATAATGTTTCCGGCCCATCTAGTTTTTCTGAGGCTCACCCAGAACATTTCTGGCTACGACTCTAAAAACTTTTGCTTGTTTATGCGACACATTCATTACCATACCACCAGGAGGCACTGCTACTTTACTCACGCAAAGGTGTTTATGGAAATACAGGAGTTGCACTCATTCTCTCTTGTCTTTGTGTGTCAGTGTGTGTGCAGCAGCTGTGGAGCCTCTTCAGACCCTCTGCCCTTCATCCAAATGGTCCACTACATCTCCACCACTTCCCTTTGGTAAGTCTCTGCGCCTTTCTATGTTTAGCTCCCCCTGAGGTGACTTTAGGACACGCCCCACCTAATCATCACTTTTACGTTGCTTAGTTACCTGTAACCCGAGGCAACCCATCTATTGCACTCAATGACACAGGCGATTCATTTTTTTTAAGTAGACCTAACTGTGCATTCCTCTCATTTCAAAGAAAAAAAACCCTTTATATGTTTACCATCATATGTCAGCACTTACATTTGATGGGCTGCAGTTTAATTCATCATCCTTAATACCTTCCTTACTTCCATTTGTTCTGCAGTAACCAAGCAGTGAAGATGCTGGAGTCGAGGGAGAAGGCTACCCCGAGCATGTTTGGAGAACTGTTACAGAACGCGAGCATGGGTGACCTTCGCAGCTGTCCTGTAAGATTTATATTTGTCTTCATCCTCTTGAGATTTACATTTTGTGAAATCCTTGTGCTAAACTTGTCCCTTTTCCTTCTCAGAGTCAGTGTGGGCAGCAGCTCAGGATGACCCGAGTTCTCCTCAACAGTCCAGAGATCATTACTATCGGTCTGGTATGGGACTCGGACCACTCAGACCTTGCCGAGGATGTTATACACACCCTGGGAACCTGCTTACGCCTGGGAGATGTAAGGAGAAACTAAACCAATATGTGTTTATACATGGAATAAATCTGCGTCAGTGTAATGTGATCAGACATGCAAAAAGCTTACTAAGGACGCATGTGTGTTATCTACAGCTGTTCTACAGGGTAACAGAAGAAAAGGCTCGGAAGGCAGAGCTCTACCTGGTTGGCATGGTTTGTTACTATGGAAAACATTACTCCACATTCTTCTTCCAGACAAAGATCAGACGATGGATGTACTTTGATGATGCACATGTCAAGGAGGTATATTTACTAAGTTATCACAGCGCTGTATTGCACACTTTAATCTCATATTATCATCATAATATATTTATTTCTTATGCTTGTCACAATATTAATACAATATTTGGGGTCAAGAGTACCTGAGCATCTTTTACTCGTACAGTCTTTTAACTTACTTAGGCTCCGTAACTCTTATACTTTTGTATAAGTGCTCTACTTCTTGCAGTACAAGTCTTTGTTTTCCTGAAGATGACAAAAATAGAGCAACCTGCAAACGGTTATCTGCGAAAGTGTCCACATGGGCTTCTTTGAAACGAAAAAGTTGATACAAAACTTAATCAACATGGCATAATAATCCTGTATTGTAGTTGTGTCATTATTTGGTATCTACTGTACTTCTTTTTATAGGACCAGTACTTGTTCTGAAAAAAGTGGTTACGAAACATCCCATGTGTTTTAAGTAATATAGGTACAACATGAAGAAGAAATTGTTAAAATATTTTAAAGACAAATGAAGAACTGGGTGTGGTGTCTACAGATTTTCAATAAAATAATAAGGTCATTGCGATAAACAATTTGGCACTTTTAGATTATATGGTTCTGTCTACAGTCTGATCCGTTTTAAGGTTTAACATTTTTACTTTATTGTTTTGCAACAACAATGCAACAAAGTTTCAAAGTCCAAACATTTATGAAACTCTGAAATACAATTTATGCACTGTCAATAGGTTATACAAGAATGTGTCACATCCTTGTAACTAATGGGACTTAACTATATTATACTATCATACTTAGAACTACTGCTAAGATAATAGAACTATACTAAGATACTCCACTGTATAATTGTGAGTTTCAGGGGCGTGCTACCCTATGTGAGAACATATGTCAAACCATCAAATCAATGCATATTTAAAAAGTTACAGTTTTGCTTTATTTCATTTTGATTTTTTTTCTTTACAATGTAATGTCCAAAAACATAGACATGAGAAGGGTTAAAAAGAAAATGAGCTCAAGTTGTTGCATGCTGTCCTCTATCTTCCTCTCCTTTTCCCGTCAATTTCTCCCTCCAGTTTTTCCTCGTGCATTTTTTCCATCAGTGCTGTCATCTCATAACTTGGCTCAAATGAGAGATCTCCTGCCTGTGGGTCTCTGTTGGTTGTAAAAACAAGGATATCCCTCTATTGTTTTATCAGTCCAGCTGGAACCGAGGGTGTGGTCTGAACGGGCACACACCACACACAGAAACACACACCTCAGCTTTTTTCTGCTCACACTGCCCACTCATTCTGTCTCTTTCTCTTTGACGCACACTTTTCTTTTCAATGCACACACGCGCTGCATTGGACGGTTGCTGGACAGGTTGGTGTTGTGGATTTTGGGACTTCAGCTGTTGACTTGAGCTGGAAGTGGATATCAGCATATGGAGGAAGGGTTGAAATAACAGAAGTTTTGGCGGCACAAAGACCAAGAGCGGAGGCAGGAAAACGTTGCGATTCAAATGAAAACTGTCCAAAGCTTTATTTGTACAACTGAACAACTGTTACTGTTTTACTTAGAGATATTTTGATGACTTCATGTTACAGTACAGCAGCTAATGTTTTGTGAATGTAGATGAACTAAACCAGTGTGAGGAAAGGTTCAAATGAAAATGTTTTCAATTGTCTGGAACTCTGGCTATGTCACAGTATTATTATGCATAATCTGTTTTTAGACTTTTGCTCTAAACTGTAATGCTCTAAATACTACACTCCACATTGCATCATGTACATTTCGCTTTACATTTATTTATTGTATCAAGATTTTTGATATATGTGAACCTTGAAGTAATCTTCATTTGATTACAGTATCCGATTTTCACAAAACAATTCTTTGTTGTTCTTCCCCAGATCGGGCCAAAGTGGAAGGACGTGGTCTCGCGCTGCATCAAGGGTCACTACCAGCCTCTGCTGCTGCTGTACGCCGACCCACGTGGAACGCCAGTGTCAGTCCAGGACCTGCCTTCGCGCCACGACCTCCACCTCCTCAACAAGGCCTGCTACGACAGCGAAGACTCGGGTAACTACAACACAGCTAGGAGTCGTAGTAGTAGCACAACAGCAAACGCGCAGGTAACTAAACATGAATCAGCGCTTGTCTTAGTCGTAGTGTTAGTGCTATGACTGAAAAGCCTGATGTAGTTGAGAAGAGTTAGATGTAGCTGTGGCTGTTGTCGTAGTTGTGCTGTAAAGTGCCAGCATGCATTCTAATACATCTAAAATGCTAGTCTTTGCAAATATTCCATATATATTCAGAAAAAGAAGGAAGAATTAGCAGCTACGTATTTAGACAACTTGGTCTTTTATATGCTGGTCGTCAGTAGCAGTTTTGTACAATAATTTATGTCAAATCTTGTACTACTGGTGAAAAAATTTTGATAAATCAAGATTTATTTCATAAGTCAAGATTTCAGTTCACATCACCAAAAATAAAAGGTGTAATGCTTATTTTCTCCTGTCTCATGCATCACACGCATCTTACAACACACCTTTGAGCAAAGGTTTTAACTAATGTCAAGCTGTGAATGTGTAATGACACAAATGTACCCAGCAGCTGACGTCTTCTTGTCCTTAACCCCACCTTGTCGACCAGGGCGCGAGCCTTCAATCTCCAGTGACACTCGCACAGATTCGTCAGCGGAGAGCTACTCGTACCGACAGCCCCCCCACTCGCACCATGAGTCCCTGGCCAGTCACTACTCCTCTGACTCCCAGGGAACCGTCATCTGCACTGAGCGTCCAGACGGACCCTTGCACACCTCGTTCGGCAGTTTGGATACCATAGGTAAATCCTTTAGCTTAAACTTAAGCTACAGCACTGTTACAGCTAGTTTGCACAGTGTCTAGCAGTTTTTCCTGTCTGAACATTGAATCACACCGTGTCATTCCATGCCACATTCTGTCTTTGTGTTGCATGACAGTGTAAACATCTGTTGCATTACTTCTTGTTGCTAAGGCCACGTGACGGACGGTGAGCAGCAGCACTCTCTGAGGAAGGGAGGCAGGGCCGGGGATAACAGGCGGAGCTCTAGCCGCCCATGGCGATCTAAACCTGACCACGAAGCTTCTTTGGCTGGTTACCACAGTGAGGGTAGGCAGCCCTGGGGTCATTCAGGGGCCCCAAAGTAATACACCAGTTATGTAAGAAATACAAAAGCATGTTTTTGTATCAAAAAAGCAAAGCCTACAGTTGTATAGCACTGTGAGGACATGTCATCACAAATGAGACTATGGGGATTTGTGCCCTTTCAGCTCTTCGATGAGGCCAGGACCCAGTCAGCACTACAGTGATAAACAAAGAGGCCTCATAAGCTCTGCATTGAAACCAAACAAATATTGTATAAATACATGGATAAATGGAAAAATTGTCTGATCATTTTGTGCTTTTGCTATTTCATCCATTTCTGTCTTTCGTTTCATTATTTCTTTTCATTCACTTGCACCTCCCTCCTGTTATATTTTAAGTCTGTTTAATGCGCTTCTCTTATACCCTTAACTTACCTGCAGGAGAGACACTGAAGGAGCAGCAGGTTCCTCGTCCCAAACCCTCGTCTTCATTCTCATCTTCAACCAGCCGCCTCCGAGATTTTAAAGAGACCATGAGTAACATTATCCATAGCCGGTCCCTCTCCTCTTCCTCCTCTTCTTCTTTACCAGCTGCCGTCCTTTCAACAGAAATTGCTTCCTCCACCAATAACCACCACCCCACTGGCAAAGTTCCCCTATCTTCCAGTAAACCTCATGACTGGGAGGCTGACAGCACTAGCAGTGAGTCTAAGTCGGGCTCCTCAGGAGGCACGGGGCGTTACCGGCCGGCATGGAAGCCCAGAAGGGAAACGCTGAATATTGACACCATCTTCACACGTGAGAGGCGCAGGCAGGCAGGCTACAGCCCCCTCGGGGCTTCTCTGACTGATGATGGTGGAGCTCCATCTACCTCTGAGGAACCACAGGCTCCATTCTCACTTCAAAAGGAGACGACACCTGGTAGACCTGGCTCCTCCTGGACTCTACCCACCTCGACCAGCAGCCGCAGAGGTGGAGTAGAAGGTGGAAGTGCGGAGCTGCCCCCTCCTCCACCACCTCCTAGGCTTATCCAGAGAATGGAGAGTGGATATGAGAGCAGTGAGAGAAACAGTAACAGCCCAGTAAGCCTGGACCTCAACCCGGGAGAGAGGTAATTTCTAGACAAAGGCGTCTGTACATGAGTTGGAAGACATTGCTTTATACAATGTGCACAGTTGCACAGTTGAGTTAAGTTCTGTTGTACAAAACACTGCAATTTGCAGCTCTAATGTGCCACAAGCCAAGCTATAGCCAAAGAGAATCCTGATTGAGTATTGAATGTTAAAGTTGGCACAGTAGAGACACTATTTGTCATTATCCATATATATTATATTAGTAACATGTTATAATATTAGGACCTTGGCTAAACATTGCTCTCATTTCATTACAAAGTCTGTACATAGAGCATTTTTTCCAGTAAATTGAATTATTTTATTTAACATAATTTTAACTTTTCAGGGAGAGTGCCATAAAGAAGCTTTCCTCCGGACCATCCTGGAAAAACATAAGGTCAAAGAGCAGTGGAGCTCTGCTGCAGGATGCCAGGTCTTCCTGCAGGACAGGTACATCTTTGGCCACATTATCACTCTGTATTTAATCATACGGGGATGATCATGGAGTATTATTGGTCTGTTTATGGTGTTTAGTGCCCCCTGCAGGTCGCAGTGAGCTTGATGAGCTGCAGGAGGAGGTCCTGAAAAGGGCTAGAGAGGAAGAGCAGCAACGACGGCAGGAGAAGGAAAGAGAGGCTGCACTAGGCTTTAATCCTAGACCCAGCAAGTACCTGGACCTGGACCAACTGCAGATACAGGGTATTTGCACCTTGTTTATCTCTTGTGCATCAGTAGTTTTGGACCATAGGAATGTTCCTCATTGAAAGGCTGAAAGCCCAAAGCACAAAAGATAGGATGACCATGCAGAAATGTCTATGAGCATCTTTGGGGCTGGATGCTCAGAACAGAAATACTGATTCATTTTAAAACAATTAGTCATTTTTTATTTTTGAGAAGAGATTTTTGTAACATTTTGAAACCTAAACTAATACATGTTTCAAAATAAAATCATTATTTCACTGTCTTTAATAAACTATCTTGAATAACAACAAATCAAATTTCTCTGGTAAATTTGGTGTTGATTTTCTTGCCTCAGGTAAAGGTGACCGGTATGAAAAATGTGTCTCTGAGGCAGAGCTTCTTCTGGACCAGTCGGTGTGTCTGGAGCAGGCAGGAGAGGTAGCAGCTGCTCTTACAGCGGTCAATGAAGCAGTGTGTAAGCATCCTCCCATTTTCTTTTCTCCACTTCACTATGCAGCACATAAACACAAAATACCATCAAAGGCCTCCTTGACAACCCTCAGATTATTTAGCATCACCTTTTAAAGTCTTGCTATGCTGCTGTTAAATTAAACAACCCTTGAGCTTTGTGTCTTAACCTCTTTGTTTAGTAGATAATTATTGTCATAGTAAATTGAGTGGTTAAATATAATGCTACATTGTAATATAGAACAGTACAGTTGATTTTAATGTATGCATTATAAGATTTATTTGACCAATACAACTTAATGGATTAATAAGGGCCAGATTTTTTTATGTTAAGTTTATTTTGTTTTGTTAACATACATGGATTTGATTTAAGCATTTCACTGACAACCATTAATAATAAGAATAAGAATCCTTATCAGCACACAGACAACACATGGTCATTTCATTTTACTTGGTTTGCTTTGAAATAGTTTTGCATGGACTCATCTTGACACTTTAATTTCTTCATTGTTTTGTTTTTATTTCTTTATATCTTTTTCTTTTCTTTTTCTTTTTTTTCTTTTTTTTTTTTCCTTTTTCTATATTCTTTTATGTGGACCTTTGGCCTGGCTGTAGCCAAACTGCGTCCAGCAGCTGAGTCTGGAGCTAGTAGTCACAACCGGCTACAACGCTGCATAAGGAGAGCCCGCAGCCTGCAGCAACGCATGCAACTGCAGCAGCGGGAGTTAGAGGCAGGCAACCAGACATCACAGCAGCCAGAGCAACAACAGCAGGAGGGGCAGAAGGTCAAGGAAGTGCCCAGGTACCACTGTAGTCTGAGCAGCCAATCCTGTGAGAATAAGAACAAGGCAAACTGCTAAATATGGCTAACATACCAACATTATGTTCAGATATTTTATAGCCAAGCAACTGATTTCTATTAAAAGCTTTAGTTTTTGTTTTGTTTGAGGGGTCATTTAAGCCTTAAGATGGTGACTCAGAGCACAGTTCCAGTTGAGTCTTGTGGGTTGGTTGTGTGGAGAGAGGTGTTGACTCATGTTAAGTGTGAACCATGTGGAGAGACTGTCATCAATCCCCAGGAAATGAATTCAGAAACACACTTGATTGAACCATCTGTCCCAAACATACTGCAAGCAGCACGCACTTCTTATCCCTTTTTTCTCTTTTTCTGCAGTGAAAAGCCTCTCCCGCTCCAAATACTTCTGACAGACAGACATGGTGACAAACCAGTTATCAGCCAGGAACATCCAGAACCACCTCGTCCTTCACATCTTATTCAGCCACTCCCTCCACAAACTAATTCTGAAGCTGTATCTACCACAGAGCCCTTCACAGATTCACCGAGGGAGGACATCAGTACAGGAGGACCCTACTCTCGCTTCGGGAAACCCCTTACTAACTGCCGGTCTCTCCCTGCTCTGTGTGTGGACGCCTACGAGCAGAGCGACCTGGAAGATCTGGCTCCATCCCTTCCGACTGAGGAGATCAATCACGCTTCCCAGTGGACCAGGACACCCTCTATTCCGTCATCCAGGCCGAACACAAGAACACCATCACCCTTGAGTGTTAACCACACACAGCAGCGGATGGGAGAGGATCCACATTGCATCAGACAACCCCAAAACACATCCCCTGTTTGTAGCGTTGCCTCGACATTAGCGCCAACCACCAATCCAACAAGGAACTGGTCATGTCTCCAGCTGAACATGGCTGATGATGTTGACTCGCAAATGAACTCGCCCATTGGCTCATCCCTTCACTCACCCTTAAACAACCTGCCCCTCTCTGCTTCCCGGCCCAGTCAGACCTTTACCTTTCCCACTTGCCAGGACTACAGAGCAGCTGCTTTACCTGTAGAGCGCTGGGCAGAGAACGTCAACAGATATTACGGCTCATTGAATCCACCGGGGAATGAAGCAGGGGCGTTGGGGGCTAGTGAGGAGCTTTCAGAGCTGGACTGTTTGTACCAGGCCAGTTTACAGGCTCCCAGCATGAACAGGGCTAGCCATGGAGTTGTTCCTCAGTCATCCAATAATAAACCAGGTACAGACTGCAGCAATAAATTAAAGCTGGTAAAAGCCAGACAGAGATTATTATGCTTTCGGCTTGATTTACTGTTTCTGTTACTAAACTGTGTACTTGTGATTGCACAGGTGTTCGGAGGATGGTGTCTGGATCTGGACGTTCCAAAACCCCAACTGCTGAGATTGAGAGATATGCTTACAGAACACCAGTTTCAGCTATACATAAGGTAGAACTATTTTGTTTATTTAGTAGTTTTTCTGTTTACTTGTTTACTGCCTCTGGTCATTGACACCTTTGTTCTACTGTTGTTGATGAGCTTTGTCCTAGATGTAGATGAGATAAGCTTTATTTGTCACTTGTACAGGTTTACATAGTACAATACACAGTGAAATGTATTATCCTACCTATATTTGAATACACATTACATACTCGCAGTGCACACAAGAACAAGTTTTAATATGTACCTGCTTTCCTTCTTCCACAGCTACCAGGTGAAGAAGAAAACTACAGCGCAGAAAACTTGCGGCGCATCGCCCGCAGTCTTAGTGGGTCCATCATTGGGTCACGGACACAAAATGTTGGCACCTCCCACAGTTGTGTAAGTCACATAGACAAAGTAAAAGTTGTGTTTTTAATTAGGTAGGGGCTTTTTTTTATTTTTATTTTATTTTTTTTATTTAGAACATTCTATGGTCCAATAGTTCATACACTGAATGAAAAAGGGTCTATATAAATAACTGATATAGCCTATGCATGCCTCTCCTTAAGCTTAACATTCCACTGCCACCTTGTGTTTGTTTACAAAACCTGCAGTGCATTTTTTATTTTATAGTAACCATGACATTGAAGTGCTTGTCCATCACAAATTTTAAGTTTGAATCATTTTTTTCTCTGCTTCTCTGTGGCTAAACACTGACAACTCTATTGGAATGCGTGTTAAGTGGGAAAAAATCTGACAAAGTTCAAATGAATGAAATCCAAGACAGATTATTTAGGCTCAACGTAAACACTATATTTTATATAAAGATTGGATGTAGAAAAATAAATGTGCAAAATGTATTTAACTGATTTATAATAAATGCCAGTAACAGCCCCTTTATTCTGAAACATACAATCTTCAAGTCTATAGCAGCGCGAGAACAGTCAACAACCGGGCTGTTTTTCCTATATTTCTGCTCTCAGCTGCTGCTGATTTTCAACCATGATGTATTCAGCCCTCAGGAATCGCCTCAGGCCAGCACATTAAACATTAATAAGTGATTTAGTTCTTCCATTAGGCTTTTAACCCTGGCCCCTGCTGCCTGATCAGAATTGACAGCCGAGCTTCAGTTTTCAGCGCTCAAAGCAGTGGGAAAAGCCCAAGGATTCAGTATTGCCTTGGTGTGCAGCAGGTCAATATTTTCGTCTGTAACCCTACTGAAACATTAATGGAAATAAATGTTGGATGAAAACATAGCAGACTTTAACCTGCTGTCAGGGATTGTCATTGGGAATACACCACAGACGGTAACAATTATAGTTCCACTTACAGGTGTTTTAGCAAAACTTCAAACTGTGAGACAAATGAGGTTGATGTCTAGCAGCAGTCTATCAAAGGGACAGCGCAGTATTTTGTAATAGTGATTCTATTAGCTTATTTATTTATTATAACACAGTTTGGAAAAGCAGACAAAAGCAATGCCACAGAGACAGAACCATGTACTGCTGTAAATGAGGCTAGTTTAAAATGGCTTATTACATAAATTACATTACATAAACTACTCTATTTTAATTAGTGTTAAGTAGAAGTATAATATAAAGGATATTATTATAAGGATCTTTATAACATAAAGTATATATATATATATATATATATATATATATATATATATATATATATATATATATATATATTGCGTTTTCTTTATCTTATTCTTTATTTGTCTTGTCTTTAAAAAAAACATTTCATTTGTCATGTTTTATTGTTTCTTCATTTAAAGATTTTTTTTGTCCCCTTCCTCAATCTAAAGGACCCCCCTATGTCCAGACCCCCTCTTAGACAAGTCTCGTCCACCTCCACCCTGCCCCGTCGCCCCAGCACCTCCTCTCTACACCACCCTCCTCCCCCCACCTCCTTCACAACAGATCACTACCAGCACCACCTCCACCAACCACGACACCACCAAGGCCCCTCAGCTCCTGCACCACCTCCACCACAGCACCCCCCCTTGCAGACATCACGGCCTCCCAGCTCAGGGCCCTCCTCATGGAGTTACTCAGGTAACCCGCTCTCCACCTTCACCATCAACCAGCAGAAAACCATTGGTCATGGTCAGTGGACTCTAACGGGCCGTTCACACAACTATGACGGTCAGAAAAACGCAACAGTCATGTGGTTGTTGTATAAACGGCCCCTAAATGTTTGTGTGTAAGATCTGGGTGTTGCACTGAAGCCTTGACATTTTACTAGATTTATTTTTAGTAGAATAATTTGTGGCGTTCAAAAAAAATATATACATCTACAATGTATATATTTATTTTTATTGTGTGCATTTGTGTTTTGATTTCCCTTTGCCTCTCCCCCCTCAGGAGTTGGACCAGGCTCCCAGCAGCAGCAGCAGCAGCAGTTTCTGGTTGTGCCTGACAGGTATCAGACTGTCTCAGGTGAAGGCCTTCACAGCGTCCCGTTGAATTATGGCACTCTGCCCCGAACCCCACGTAGAGCGCCACCATCCCAAGCTTTCTCCCTCCCCAGACCTCGAACCAGCTCTAGTGCTGCCCCCTCTATGGGTCCACCGGGTCTATATGCCACTTTGTCCCACCCTCATCGCTCCAGCAGCACCACAACAAGTAACAGTCACTACAGACAGCAGTCAGTGGGTGCTAAAGTGAATGGTACGGTTCACTTTCAGCAGCCTCACTACACCCCCCAACATTCAAGGGGGTCAGAAGGACCGCCACAGCCTCTGCGTCTGGACATTCCACCTGAGAACGACTGGCGCCATCAAGTAAACTTCCGCAACGTTCAGACCCCACGTCACCACCAGCCACTCCACAGGACTGAGCCCCGACCCCACAGGGCACCCCAGCTTTGCTCGCTCTGCCGCCAGCTTCCTGCTGAGCCAGCACGCTCATACTGCCCCTCCTGCGGTGCATACATTGCTCGATTTCGCCCCAACAGCTGATCATGCCCACCCCCCACATTTGCCAAACAACACAGCAAGGCACATTTGTTTGCTTTTTATAATGTGTCACCCAGCAGGTCCACAGACATTTAAAATTCAAGAACAGTTTGTACTTTTTGTACTTCTTCTTTGCTTCACCTGTCGCTCTGTACTTTTTACGTCTAGTTTCTCTCTTGACATATATACGCTCTGAAATGTCCCAGCAGTACCTGAGGCCAAACGTTATTCAGTGTACTGTATTGAGTGAAGCACACATTTAATTTCTAGACAAAGCACCACACTAAAGACAGGTCTCAAAGAAGTGAAACTGTGATTATGTCACCAGTTCAAGGTCTCTTCTGTTTTCCACTTGCCTGTGTCACAATGTATAATCTGTCACCAATGTTTATTAGCAAAACAGAGCAGTGGGGTTATTTATATATCGTTTTATATATATTTCAATATATTTGCTTTGTTACAAGAAAGAAAAATGGATATGTCTGGCATCTGGAGCCACAAAGAAATACAAATAATTGATTTCATCTAGCTACACCTATGGAAATTTACTTGGTAGCTCTACTTCAAGAAAAGCTGAATGTAATGCAATAGTGTGCCTTAAATTTAGTTTTAAAAAAGACAGTTCTGTTACACTACAGCAACCCATTGTACACACACAGATTAACTGTGGTTTAATCTGACATGTTTATCAGTTCCATAATGAGTTAATTTGAGCCTTAAGAAAACAAATTCATTACATATAATGCTTATTTTAAATTGATGACTGGGTCAGTAACTGTTGATATATTCATATAGTAAGACACTCGGAAGACCAATATTAATCTATGTATTTATTTTTGTAGCCTTGTCTGACTGTGCATAGGTTAAGAAAATGTTCTAAAATGTATTCTACTATTTACCGAATCTAATTTTATAAACGTATTGCGCTGCCACGTTCTTTTTCTAGGTTATGACAAAACGTTTATTTGAACAGCTAATATTTAGCATGTTATTTAGCCTTGTAAATTTCCTGTGAGGGTTATATATGCAGATCCTTTTAGTGCAGCAAAGCAACTGCAGTTAAGTCTTTTAGTGCACTTCAGAAGTGTTGTAGCTATTTTATTTTGGCTTGTTGCTAGTCTCTCTTTAGCGTCTCCCATTATTCAGGGAGAAATTAATTTTGACTCAACACATTTGGACTCTGATACAAACTCAAGTCTCTGTTATAGACCCCGTGACATACAAGAAAACATGCAAGGCATTCTAGAGATCTGTACAGATGTACAAATGTACAGATGGCAATGCTTTAGTCAACCAGGCTCACTAACAGAGCATCAGGACAATCTCTTTCAACATTAGTTAGAACCAGACTTGAGTTTTTATTAAAAGTGTCAATAATTCAAATGAGGAGAAACTATTTTTTCACTTGATCATGTGAAATTTATTTTCAGACATTCTGCTTCATTAGAGTCTATTTTGTTGATCTTGGACCTTTTTGTATTCTTATTTTTATACTCTAGACATAAAATGAGTATAGCTGTTTTAAGAAGCTTTTTTTTTTTAGTAGAAAATCATTACATTGAGTGCTGTAGCTGCTCTCCTGTTGTGTCCTTTGTCCAAATATTTGGCTAATATGTCTTGGTTTTAATAGTATAACTTACAAGATAAAATATTTTCTGATACGTGAAAGTTAAACCAAAGACACAAGATTGACACAGGAGTCCTTAATAACTTAAAATAAGGAATCATTGTCTGAGTTTTCTTAGCAAATGAGCAGGTTTTCATCATTCTCTTCCTGCTGAATTATTGACATAATTTCATCTCTTCTGTGCTTTGTTTTCATGGTGTGCAGTCTACATGAAAGATTCTGTATTTTTTCAATAAAGTTGTAGCATTGAGATGATTATTCAGTTTTGTTGTTTTTTTTTTTTTTCTTATTTGAGTCTGCCTCCAATTGTTTGTCATTTGGCTAATAGCAAGACAACATTTGTGAACTCCAGTCCTAGTTAATGCCTTCAACTATAATGTAGCCTTTGAAACAGTGAGAATGAGTAACATTGGGCAACTGACCTTTGGCGGTAAGCGAACCTTAACTTCTTGCTAATGAAAAAAACTAACATAAGGCTCAATAAGGCCTCTTTTTTAAAGATCTTTTAAAATATGAATTACGTTTCACTTTAACCCTTTCTAAACCTTTCCTTATTGAATGTGTTTAATTTGTTTTTACGTCTTTATGAAAAATGTGGGGGTCATTTTATGTCGCGCGCCGTTGTTAACCTAAATTAAAACCGCGCCATTATGAACCTCAAGTCTACTAGCCAGGAAAGGTAAGTGACCAAGTATGTTTATGCTTCTAACTTTACAATTTTGATATATCTAGTGCTGTGTTTCATAAATGCAGTGGTGTAGAGAGCCAACAGGCAAAGGCTGCCACTGAGTTTTAGGTCTAAAAAAGTACATAGTTGCTAACACTGATTTTAGATAGACGACGTTTCAATAGGAATTAATAAAAGTGCAGCCTAGCTTAGTCCAGTAGCCTATCTCGGGTTTCCCATCCCATCACACCCCAAGTTCGGAAAGACAGGAGTCAAGGGTCACACACAAAATCATCTAACACAACCCCTTTGCAAGATACTAAACTCTTTCTAAACCTCGTTTGGTAACCTAAATACTTTGACTGTAAAAATGTTGAACTAATGTAAGCTAAGAAATGTGCTTTTGTACTATTCACATGCGGGATGTCCACAAGAGGGCGCTGGAAACCTTTTTAAAAGAAGGTTAGGAGTGAACACTGCAGGTTTCATTGTGGTAGGCCTCCACCAGCAATAAGAAACACTCAGCATGTAGTGAACTCTTACGGGCAGATGCTTATTAAAATGACTATTGGAAATGTCAAATGTACCGTGCTTTCCCATATCGCCACCTGTGATAACGCCATCAGATAATAAACCATAGTGCACCAGTGGGAAGAAAGGAAGGAAATCTTTCAGACAATTCACAACATATCAATTCCCAGCTAAAGTGTTTAAAATTGGTCTGCTGTGTGGAGAGATTTGGCCTGCAGCTTGGGTTTAATACTTACAGCTTCTTCTGGGCTCTTAAGAGTTATGGGCCTCATAAATGTGTGTGTGTGTGTGTGTATCTGTCTCTCACACACACACTCACAGTTAAGTTAATGTAGGATATATTAAATCTGATGACCAATCCTGATGCTGATGTTATTTCCGTTTCATTAACCTGCAATAAAGACAGTTGGGGACTTATCCACCTTACAACAAGGGTATGTGTATACTAGGTATTTTAAACATGATTGCAATAACATTATGGTGATTTCTTTTCCAGGTGGAATGTCAACAGTAGTGTTGTGGTCTGTCCAGTCGTGCCACCCACCGTGAGGCATCCCAGCCATTTGTCATCTCAACTGCATTTTTGAAGGACACTTAAGTTAAAGAACTACTGTACTTGGCAGTGAAGGAAACAGACACCTGCTGTAGGACATATAGTAAGTCTGTGTGTAATTTCACTGTAGCTTTTATACATTATATAAAACCGAAACAGAATATAATTTATGTTTTATAATCAGTTGGATTGATTTTTCAGGATGTGGTTTTGATAGCACACAGACGAAATGCTTTGCTGTGAAAGGTGGAAACATCGGTTAAATGACGATAATGCAGATCTTGCCAAAATATTATCTTCATCTTTTATCCACCAAGTGGCCACCTCAACACCCCCAACAGATTCTTTCCATGGGTCATCCTCAACAGCAAAAATAACCTTAAAGCAACACCAGACATTTTATTTTATTGTGCTGTTCATCTGATTATGGTACACAATACTACCTCCTTATGACATTGTTAAAGCCTACTTACTTGTTGTAGCATTGTACTTATTTATAATTATATTTATTGTACTGTACTTATTCATATTTATATGTAGAGTTTTAAATTTATGTATAGACTTTTAATTCTAGCACATTTTAACCTGTATGGTGGAGTGTTTTTTTGTTTGTTTTATTTATTCTAAAACACCAAGTAGAGCAGTGCTCTAATTTTGTTGTATGCTGTGCCCAAAATGACAAAGATTCTGTTGTATTATATTATATTATATTAAAATTACATTAATAAGTCAGATGCCAGGGGAACATGGAATTGGGTTTGATGTTATATTAGAGAGAGTCCTTGTGACCTTCTCCTAGAATTGTTTGACTCTTGAAAATTACCTAAGCATATACATGAATAATCCTACAGTACTGAGGGTACAAAGTGAACAATCCGGTAAGGATTCCATCTTTAATAATAATGATTGGTGATACGCTCCATGCAAAAGAGTATACTCTGGACAAAGGCCTGTTAGAATTACTCACAACTGAGTGGATTGGGTGAGCAACATGGCAAGGGACCCCATAAGTGCGCGTTGCAGTCTGGAGCTCGAGAGAAAAAAGAAAGATGTTCAGGGTGACTGAAAAGTTTTACATTCTGGTTGAGGATTTCTGCAATACAAAGCCAAAAAGCAGCAACTGTAAAGATAGTGTTATGGAAGAATGGTGATAGCTTAGAGATGTATTTAGGTCATTTAAATTGTAAACAACCATTATGTTCTGCTTAACAAATACAGATCAGGGTCATGCTTGTTAGTGTACAGTACACTTGTGCCTTTTAGCGAAACCATACGCTTGACCTGCTCTTCTTCAGAGAAAGATACAGATTGCTCTCAGATGCAGCCTCACTCATTTTGTTTTAGAACAGGACCTGAAATGACATAAAGATCAGTCAAGACACCATCAACTGCAACCACATTTAAGAATAAACCATCAACAACACGCAAGAACTATAGGCAAATTTATATAGGCAAGGCAAATTTATTTATATAGCACAATTCATACACTGGGTAACTCAAAGTGCAACTATAACTATGGTTGCATTCACTGCACCTAATTACTGATAACATTGGCCTTGGTTTGGGCTTTGACTAAACAGGAATTATTACATGTCATGTTCCAAATTATGCTAAACCAGTAAAAGAATAGTAACTTTTTTACTGTAGAATAATAAGTATTTTCTGTTCCAAATGCGTGTGTTTTGATGTGAAGACATGGCTGTTGTCATAAACACCAGAGTGCTCATATATCCCTGTGTTGCCTAAAGCAAACTTGTGATAAATATTTTTGTGTGAGAAGGTTATTTCCACCAGAGCTGAACTACTAGGCGTTAAATAAGACGAGGTGTTTTAATTACAAAAATAAATTAAATGTTGATCTATAGTCTATAGGCAACACGTTACATTAGCGCGTGCTACACGCATTTGGCCTGAGTCAAGTGACAGTAAATATTTTATTTCTCCGTCCTCAATGATGCTCTCGTAGAGTCGGTGTGAACGCATCCAGAAACAGAAAGAATCAGTAAACCAAACGAGTGGGTCAGAGCCATTGAATGTGTTTTTGTAAAAGCAGTCTTCTGCATTAGCCTGAGAAATGTCTGAACGGTCAGCTGCATGGCCAATTACGGCCTGCTCGCCATGTCCAGGCGCGATCATTTGAAGCGTGCCCGCTGTGACCCTAATGCACAGCACCTGCGCGCACTTACCCAGCGAGCCAAACCGTGCTGTTGGATGCCATCAGCTCCGATATCTGCACAGATTACTGATACACCAAAGGCCATAATGTGTCCGAGACCTGTAAAAAAGACTAATGAGAAAGTCGGACAGATGGATTGGAAGAGGGAGGGTTGTGTTTGGGTAATTATTACAGCGACTTTCCTGACTGTGTGTCTTGTTTTTATTTAAGTGTTTATCAGTAGATCATGCAAAGAGCCTTTAGCATTTCTCATAACTTACTATTTTGTGACAGTCATCTTAGTTCACATGTGTCGAAGTTCAACAGCACTTGTGTCTCGGAGGAAAGCATGTGTCAGGATTTACAGCGCGATATCCAGTGGAAATAACGCACATCTTATGGAAAAAAAACCTCGCACATTGTTTTTAACTCAACTCAGCTCAACTCACTGATGTGTTTACACACATCCAGGGCCGCGCACAATCAAAGGGACGTGTCTCGTTAAAGAGACGATGAGGAAAACCCCTGACACCAACAAGAGAGAGTTTAGAAAAGAGCTGTTACACGGAAATGAGCGTTAATCTGGAGCTGCTGCAGTGATATGTAAGCTATGACAAATAAGGATTTCTTGATTTAGATGTAGATTTAATGACCTTGATAAGGCTCTACCATTGTGTAGTTCACATTTGAGCAAACTGCATTCGTTAAAACTTAAACCACACGCTTTAATGGTGCTGTATTTTATCAGTTTTGTGTGTGTGTGTGTGTGTGTTGGGTGACTTTTAATGTTAATGAAATAATTGATATAAAAAATGGCTTTAAAACACGTCGTTTTTTTACAAAATGGCACAACAGTGACAGAATTAGAATTGAGCTGTATTTGCGCATGACTATTCGAGGAATAAAAAGTTTATGGTCACATATTTCCTTAACTGTTATAGCCCCTTCTGTATTTGACCGTGAGCCTGACATAAATGATCAGATTTATTTTATGTCGTCGTGTTTGTGCATTGTTTCTTTGAATAACGCATCAGAGTCTTGTGATACAGCTCCAGAGAAGAGCATGAGAAGAGGACAACCCATCATCCCTTCGAACAACACTTTTAACATATACACTATAGGCTATAGGTTATCCGCCATTTATCTCGTGAGGTTTTCTCAATAAATGGCAGCCTTTATATGTTTTTGCTGCGAATGTAACATAAATCCACTAAAATGCCTTTTCTTTGATGTATGGGGGTGTGTAGGCTGTGTGTGTGTTTCATGGGGCAGGCCAGGCGTGGATTTTTAAACACAGCCCAGCCTGAAGGCTTTAGTTGACAGTTCAGTTTGAAGACACTCAGTCTTAAAAGACAAACTCAGTGGACCATATACCTCTAAAAAGTCATTTTAGCCCACGAATGATTTAGTTTTGCAGGTCGAGGTTTTGTTTTTTATATTCGGCGGTACACATTCTGGCTACAGATCTGCCAATCAATTTATGACGATTTATAGATCACTCCTTCTCGCTCATCACTTGTGTAAATAATTGACTGATGTACTTGCCGAGCTGTTACAATTTCTCGTCAAAGTCTGACTTTGACTCTATGGCACCAGCAGCGACCCTGCTGGACCATAGCAGTCTTTCGGCCAGAAGACTGTCCGAGTACAAAGCTTACTGGCCACACGCCTCCCCGGGCAAATGGAGCGTGTACCAGCCACACCACTCTGGCACCTCGGCGGCCCAGCCCTGCTTCAGGCCCCCGGGAGAAGCGGTGTATCACAGGGAGCAGCTGTACGCGGCCCCTGCCTTTCACCCTCAGGTCTTCCCCGGCAGCTCCACAGCGCCCAGCCCCGAGTCTCAGCTCTACCTCAGAGCTGCGAGCAAGAACAGGATTTTACCCTCAGCCTTTGACCATTTTTTTGATTACGCGCTCGAGGGAGAAATGAAAGCAGAAACAAGTAAAAGTCAGACGGAGAAAGAGCCTTCCCAACCCGGCGACTGGACGAGCTGTCAAAGCGGAGAGAGTGCCGAGGAAAAGGAAGCACCAGACGCGAACGAGGACGAAAAGGAAGAGAAAAACTCCGAGGCCCCCAGTGAGTATTTCACTGTACGTCTATTTGTGCAAATGATCAAAAAAGTTGGCTAATGTAGAGGATAGAGCACGAGACCATTTGTATTATATATATTATCTTTGTGAACAGAATTAAATTAATAAGCCTACATTCATTGTTAACAATGATCTGTTCTGGCATTTAACTGACATTAACCAATTACAGAAATGATTGTCCATACATAATAACTAATACCACACACAGTGGTAGACAATGAATCTGGATAGTTTAGTTTCAGAAAAGTCTTTGTGTATAAGAACATGTTAATGTTTTTGAACTTTTGACTGACCTTAACAATGAATCAAAATTCAATGTCACACTGGAGTTAATTGCAACATAACGAAACTCATTTGATTCAGCTTCAGGCCACGTAATTAAAACCTGAATAAAAGAGGATTTCCCCCCTGTTTTGGTTCAGTGCAGCCCTGTGTGAGGAAGAAGCGCTGTCCCTACTCCAAACAACAGATCCGAGAGCTGGAGCGAGAGTTCCTCTGCAGCGTCTACATTAACAAAGACCGGCGGGTGCAGCTGTCCCACCATCTTCGCCTGACAGATCGGTACGTTATCATTGTGTGAGTGAAATATTATCAATTAGACCTAACACACTGCAAAAGAAACCAAATAGCTCTTGACCTTATTCTCTCCTGACGGAATGTCTCATAGCAGCTGTAAAATACAAAATAAATGGCTGGTGCCTGATGTGTATAAACAGCTACACCTGGGCACAGGAACAGATAACGCTGGCCCTTTTCAGAGGTTAGATCAAGGTCAAATGAGTCCAGCCTTTGATGTGAATGATAACATGTCCCACAAAGGATTAAAGGCTCCATTAAAACTTTCACAAACTCTTGGTTTTAAACTCAAAAAAAAAAAAAGAAAATGGTGGAGATAAAGGGAAATGTGTTATTTTGCTAACCTCGTGCTCATGTTAATAAAATATACATTGTTTTGCAGACAGGTGAAGATCTGGTTTCAGAATAGAAGGATGAAAGAGAAGAAACTTAAGAGGGAGCGGCTGCATTACTACACAGCATACCACCTGTTCTGACGAAGAAATCACACATTTACAACGTCCTACGAGCAAAAAGATATTTCATTAATGTGTCTAATACTGCACATTTTAATAGTATGGTTGGAAAAAAAGGAAAAACCTGTCCCATCTATATGTAAAATGAAGGACTTATAGGTGCATCAATATAAAAGGCCTTTGATGGTGTTCAAAAGAAAAAGGAAGTAACATCTGCACACTTAAGTTTATATTTGTAATACCTTATACCTTTTACAAAAGGCTCAGGACATTGGTATTGTTTGTAAATTAGTCCTTGGACAAAGCGTGCAGTCTTTCTACAATCCTCTTCTAAATGGCTCAGATCGTGAGTACATTCAATTCTCTACTGTGTTTTTACTCTATTTTACTTTTATCTGATTATTTCGAATAAGAACCGTTTTGATTCAAGCTGAATATTAAACATAAAAAATAAAAAACAAACAAAGAGGGACCAGTAGCTAATGCTAACTTGATTTTAGCACAATCACTTGTCTTTTCTAAACACAGGAAGTACAGTATTATTAATCATTTTTTATTATTAAAAAACCTTGTGAGACTATGTTTTTATGATGATGTTTTGTTTGGTGTCTTAGGCAGTTATCAGTTCTGTTATTTTTTTAACTTTCAAAAGACTCTGTAAATACTGCTGCAAAGTCACAGTGGAATATTATGTCTGAATAGTTTTCTGTCTTGTGTTAATGTGAGATGTTAACGTGCCTCGTCTCTCAAACTTGCATAAAGGCATGTTGGGTGTTGGAGTTACTGTCTTTTAAAGAAGGGCTCTTCTTCCTTTTTAATTTATGGAAACACCGTCAACATGCATTTAAAGCTACATATTGAAAGGATTTTGAATATGCAGCTAAAATACAGCTAAAATACAAAAAATATAAATATGTTGCTTTAACATGAACATGTTTACTTTACCTTCTTTAATGTTTACATGTATTTGCCCATTGGACTGAAGCACTTAAAGACAAGCACAGACAATCATTTTCAAACAATATTTGTACTGATAATATTTCCTTGTTACATATTTCCTTTAAAGTGAAGATATTTCTTTTATTGATAAATAAATGTAAATTTAGAAATACATTTTGTGTTGCTGTTTTTTGTAACTTTTCTGTCGAGTGTTTATTTTTTATACTACTTTCCTATTTTAAGATAATTGTACTGATTTGTCAAAGACAAAATCAAATGTGACTCTAACTCATACATAACTCAAGTAATCACTGAGATGCAGCATGGGCAGTGATTTACACAGTCAAAAAATCCATTGTCCGTTCCTTTTGTGAGCTTTTATTTAGGCCAATGCAGTCAAACAATTTTTGGTTTAGAGATTTTATGTCTCCTGGTCAGGCTCACTAACTGTGTCCGTAAAAAGAGTCCAAGATACTTAAATTAAACACATTACGAGGAAAAGAAGCAGATATATTCTGAATAACACAAAATAAGGAAAGTACTAATTGGAAGTAAAATAAGTAATAGTAACAGTATTATTCCTGTAGTATTCCTGTCAATAAGTAATTGAGAAGAATGGACAAATAGCTCTGAATGTAATTATATGTTAGTCAAATATTTTTTTCTGTGTCATATATTTTCTTATAAAAATGTCATTTATTTCACATTCAAAGCAAAGATTGCCTAAAATGCTGTAAAAAAAACTATAAAAAATAAAAGACTGAGTACGTAGTTTATGATTTTGTTCATCTTATTGATTGAAACATGCAACTCTATTACACATATTTTAAGTTAAACGGAATAATAGCCCCAGTCATATTTTATTTTTTTCAAAGTAAAAGCAACGGCTGTATTTAGAACTTCCCCTGAACAGCTTTAAGACACATGCAAGTATTGTCTAAAAATATTAGTACTTAATACTCATTCAAAGTAAGAGGGCTGTCTTTCGTCTCATTCGGGGGTCCCGACCCAGACTTTGAACAACATCAAACCAGACTGCAGAGTGAGTCCAAGGCTGCAAATAAACCTTGAACCGCAAAGCGACCACAACACAGCGTCACTAGTGCCATTTCCTCTGCTTAATGCCTTTATTGGGGCAATAGAGACAGTCTGCTGTCTCTGCGTCTTTGTCTCACATCCACTCACCGACTGTGAGATTGTGCATTTGTGTGTGACGTAAAAAGAAGGACAGCACAGATGAAAGCACAGATTGTCTTACTGGTCGGAACTGAAAGCATTTAACCTAATGGCCTACAATAAAGTAGAATCACATACTCAGCCTTTTTAATCCCCCTGCCCTGTTGCCCCGTAGCCCACTGGACTCAGAAATGCTCCTCATAGTATTTGCCTTAAAATTCTGTATTTTGATTCAGCATTTTATCAGGACACTTGTGACTGGTAAATCATTACATAGAATTATATCACTTTTTCTTCACTGTTTTTCTTTATTTTTTACTTTGACAATTATTTTAATTATTTTAACATATCCATCCATTAAAAATTGTCAGCTAGCAACGACATATTTATTAGAATTTATTGTACTGTAATGAGATATAGCAGAAAACTAGAGACTACATTGGAATGTAATTAAAAGTGCAAAATCCAAGGCATGGGAAACTAGATTTTATTATTCAATTGGCCTTTACTTTGATTACCATGTTGAGATTTTGTCTTCATAGTCTGGATTTTCATCTCTCTGAAAGATCTATGCTGTAGTAAGGGACATAGTATGTTTATAAAAGTATATAAGTATTAACATTAGCTCTTTAGGCAAAAGGTATTTAGTGGACATTTTATTTTTAAAGGCCTGTTTGCACTGCACATCTTTCCATATATGTTAAATGGATGCATATAGTGTAATGCAGTGGCAGATAATTATTGAAGAGAAAAGTAAAGAGTGGCTAAGTGTAAATGTTGAGTTTTCTAAGAGTGGGCTACATGTGGAGTATTAAAACAAATGGCCCACGGAACGTACAGTGAAGAGGTTCTTTGGCTACAAGCTTGTAATATTATCTATAACAGCTGCATTAAAAACAGTTTGATGGTAACGTGAATATGGTGATAGTAAGTAATATATAAATGAAGGATTAAAGAGAAATGAATCCTAATGCTATTGGATTAGTGACATTGTAAAACGCATCACATACTACAGGCTATGCATAAGTCCTTTAAAAGTGGGAGTGGGTTGTAAATGGCATTATCGGGTAAAGAATGTGCATCTCAGTCTTTTGGTCCTATTTAGACCAATGCCCCTGCAAGAAAATGAAAAACACTTCCCATGTAAAGAGCTCATTGTATGGGCACCAGGACAGGTGTTTCTTATTTCAGGTGATTATGGCTATGGTGCTTAAAAATTATAATAGACTATAGGTAATACATTTCACCTGAATAGGTTAATGCCAAAGTCAAGCTTTATGAAGACTTCGCTGCAGAGTTATGCATCATACAAGTTTTACTGCAGTTACACTTTGTAGTGGGGTTTAAACTGTTTGACCCCTCCTTCACCATGACCCTTACACACATTTAGCTTAATGCACTTAAAAATGAAAGAGTTTTCTATATTATTTGACAAAGATAGTCCAATGTCGCTTTTAAAGAAACTTTTGAAGTTTTTCCACATAGATAATTGGTAATTAAAATAAACTTCCCAAGCCATCAGGGGGCGCCAAGAGTACTACACAAGAAGAAACGACCGATGTTAAAAGCAGGTTAATACAAATCTAGACAAAATCAGCCGAAGCATTGTAGGCCAAGCCCCTTTATTTTGTGTGCCAATGGGATTTTTCTTTCACAGACAACCCATAAAATATGAAACTGAAAAGGTCTTGAGCTGGCACGAGGCCAGGCAGGTGAGCTTCTTTGTTTCTTGAAAAATGTATGAACCAAGACTGCAGCGCTAAATGCAACGTTTTATGTCAGATACCTAAATGGAATAATTTAGTATAGTCTACATGACATGTGGAGCATATTTTTAAATTTTACTATTTTGCTCTAATACAGACATGTTAACACCCAATTAAAATATTTTACATTGACGAATGAAAACCTTTTGTACAAAAGTAGTAGTTTTCCCACCGTAAAAATGAGATTATTATGCTCATATCTTACCTGGGCCTTTTAAAGTGATAGACACGCAACAAAACGCAAAGAAAGAAAAATGCTGCAGGCTATAGCTTTGCTTTTACGCACATTGTCCAAGCCTTTGGCCAATGCAATGTTTCTAATGAAGGCCCAACAACATAATTTTAATTTGTCTCTCAAATGCCCTTCCTTTTTTATTATCATTTTTTCACACATGGTGAAAACTGGGATTAAACTAGAGGCTGAGATTAAATGGACAGCGCTGACGTCCCATAAAGACTTGTCCTGTGTGTCGTTATATTTTACATTATATCCCCTGTATGTTACAAAACCCCCACAAAATGACCAGGTTTTAGGTGTTATTTCAAATTCAGAAATTACGTTTGCTTAGTTTGGCTTGACGTCTCGTGCGCTGTACTCTTCTTAAACTGAAGGTTCACTGCACGCACGTTCCTTGTGGATTTGTGTGTGCGTTAACGTTAGTTATTTAGCTTATCTATTTAATAGCTTCACCAAATACCACAGGGTCTGCATGACCCAGCCAAAGCGTTTGTTTTGTATTTTAATATTTGGACTGCACATTTATTCTAAACATAGCCTATATTTAAATAAATGTCCCGTGCGTAATTGCTTGCGTAACTGCAATATGAGCTTAAAATGGCTTTTTTATTTATTTATTTAAGAATAGTTTCAATGTTTCTCGGTCATCTCAAGGTTATTGGTTGACACAAGAGACATTGGGCGTGTGCCCAGTGTGGAAATAACCACATCACAGTGAATCTATATGACCCGGCCCGAGTAAAGATGTGTTGTATGCAGTAAAATAAAGTAGGCCTGGGTTATAGGTTATGCTTGGACGAACAAAGTCCCCAACACACACACGCACGCACACGTTTCAGCCACGCTCGTAAACATCTCCCTGATACTTTTTATTCCGCTTGTAAAACTATGCTAGACGAGCAGAGTATTAAAATATTTCGCCTACTTCCAGCCCCATCTGGCAGCAGACAGTAGGCCTACTGTCACATTTCTGCGCACAAAAGGATCATTTGATTTATTCCCTTTACTGGGTAAATACTGTCTAACCATGTGATCCACCTTACAACCAATGGGCGGCCGAGAAGAGGGTAAGGGCAGGAAAAAAATTACTACCATTTTAGGGGAGGATGTAAGCCACTATAGCAGCCCATCTAAGGTTTTACAGTCGCACTTAAGTGACTTTTTATTGAAATAATAAAATAAACATGTCGCTAACGAATTATTATTCCATGATGGGGCTCCAGAGCGACGAACCGTACGGAGCTCACTTCATCCAGGGAGGCTTGCAGGGCGCGACGGCCAGCTGCTCCAAGTCAGTCCGCGGCACAGAGGAGGACGAAAGCCCGGGCTCACACATTCCGGATTTCTCTCATTTTTCAAACAAACAAACAGGTTTAAATGGCTTCTCTCCTTGGACGAACACCTCCACCTCATCGTCGTCGTCCTCCCCCCAGCTGCAGTCCACCATACCGGGTCTTTTTCACCCTCATCCCCTTCTCAGCCACCACCATCCTCAGCCCCACGCTTATTACGGCCCACAGTCGCACCCCGAGCACCTCGCCCCAGCCGCGGCGTCCGAAAGCAGGTTCGTCCGCTGCTGGGAGGGCGCTACTCCCACCCAGGAGCCCGCTCTCACGCAGGCTTTCCCCGCGTGTCTCCCCCCGCAGAACGAGCTCTCCAGCGCCAACGCGACGAGCTTCGAAGCGGTGAAGCCAGAGAGCTCCCCTCCGTCGAACCACAGCCCCGAGGAGTCCAGCTTCGCCAGTCCGAGCGACGTGGTTCTCGAGCGGCTGGGCACCGCCGAGGAATTGGGGAGGAAGCCCGAGCCTAAGAAGGAGAGCGCGGAGAAGAAACCCCAGGAGCAGCCGCCCGAGCCCGGTAAGGACTTTTTAAGGGCACCGACGTAAGGAATGTTTATTAGACTTTAAGAAGTGCTAATTCAGGTGTGTGTGCGCGTGAGAGGCAGGCAGAGTGAGGCCTGTGGAAGGAAGGAAGTGTGTGTGACTTTTATTGCCCTATAAATGTCTAGTAAACGACAAAATATAAAACTTTATTGTCCATTAAAATAATTAAATTGTTATTTAGCAATTTGTCACGATAGAAAGTACGCGGGTTAAGAGTAGTGCTTTTCTTCTATTAGATTTATGCACAAAGCAGAATAAGCTATTTTGTTTCTTCAAAGTATTTTTAAAGGTCAGAGGGGTAGTCCTGTTTAAAGAAGAACTCAGCTAACATACCGCTGCGTGATAAATTAGCTTTAGTGAAAGTGTTTACACAACTTAAAATATACATTTAATTTTTTCATTCATGTAGTAAATATTATAATCATCAACAAAACAATGCATAAACGTGACAATTAGGCTTATTGATACTACAAAGCATGTTATTGATCTGAGTTTATTAACCTTTACCACCAAAAAGCAAGCTAATGTTTAAAAAAATAATTAGATATTCTTTGTGCAAAAGAAAGCTGTTCTAGGGAAAGTAATATATCCCTCTTTATTCAACATAAGAGTTAAACTAACTAAAGGAATAAAATATGCGTATGTTTTATTCCTTTAGTCCAATGACTAAAAGCCTGAGCCTAATACTTG
The DNA here is from genome assembly GCA_024349245.1 of Neodontobutis hainanensis. Taxonomy (NCBI): domain Eukaryota; kingdom Metazoa; phylum Chordata; class Actinopteri; order Gobiiformes; family Odontobutidae; genus Neodontobutis; species Neodontobutis hainanensis. The sequence goes on along the minus strand of JALDNG010000087.1, from coordinate 754,966 downwards.
TTGCTCTTGGTCTGGTGTCTATAATTTCAAAGCACTCCATGGCTGCTTTACTATTTAAGTGGCCTGTAAAACATGTCATATCAGTCAGCAGAATAATTCTACAAATGAGATTCAGTTTGGCTATTTTTCAAGTCTGCCTCACAGTTTACTTTGTTATTTATTGCTGCTGCTGTCCTTCCAAAAAACGTTTTCATCTTTAAAGATGTCCAGAATCAGGAACCATGAGCATAATTTTACATAATGCCACATTATTTTAAATTCTGAAACTGGAGGAAGGGCATCAACAAGCACAAGCAGTAACTCATGTCTGGAAGAAAGTTGAACACTATCTTAATTTATTGAGCAGTGTTTTAAAGTATGGTTTTGTTTCCTAATGAGCCCAAAGTTGCAGGCTCATAAAGCTTGTTCCTGAGGCCATTCTTGGCTTTTTATGTCAGCGTTTGAAGTGCTGCAGCACGCAAACATGCAGATACTCTAGCTGTAGAAAGTATGTACTGGTGTGTGGTTACACTCAAATCTCTGTCTCCTCTTCAGCAGAAAACCCATCAGCTAGTTGGATCCACGCCAAATCCACCCGGAAGAAGAGGTGTCCCTACACCAAACACCAAACCCTGGAGCTGGAGAAGGAATTCCTCTACAACATGTACCTGACCAGGGATCGACGCCTGGAGGTGGCAGGACTCTTAAATCTCACCGAGCGACAGGTGAAAATCTGGTTCCAGAACAGACGCATGAAGATGAAGAAGCTGATGATCCGCGAGAGGAGGAGTATCAATGAATGATGGAAAGCTGGTGACATTAAAACTGAAGTGCCCGGAATGTGCAGCCATCATTAGCATTACCTGGCATGGTCAGCACTTAACATGGCTGCCTGGGTAAAGTGAATGATCCAACTGTGCAGGGGAGCCCGGGGTGTGTTGTAACACTTTATTATCCTCTGGCCTCTCGACAGCCATCTGAACTGAAGGACTGATCATCTGCATGTTTCAGTCTGGGGCAGCTGTAAATACAGATCACAATAGTCTGTTAGGAAATGTCTCGGCCTTGAATTGAAATTCAAAGACTCCTATTCAATCCAGTCACATCTGTTTTTGATAAGGTTGTATATCTCGAAGTGAAATTACTTGACGCATACTTGACATCACATAAACTGTCTGTGTTTTCTGCCAAAACGTGAATCACTTTTTATGATAAGGCAAATGCTAAAAATATATTCCTGGTAAAACTACGAGACAAGACCGCACTATAGCTAAGAGAGATAAGTCCCACAGGGGTCTGTTGTGGTTTTAAATGATATGTTTGTTTTAAAACTAAGGAAAAACTAGATTGACTATAGAGAACACAAGGGGAAGTCAGTGAGAACAGATGCGTATAGAGGTCACAGTGTCATTGTCATAGCTAAGAGTCTGCAAATAACTAAAACAGATTGATGACCTCAGAAACAAAACGGCTTTATCTGCAGTTTTTCACAGTCACAGCAAAATTATTAAGTATTAATAAGTCAGCAAAGGCTACAACAAGACTAAACAGCTACTACTTTTGAATAATTTACAAGACAGAGATAAAAATCACAAGGATGCCAAATGACAGCAACGTCCCATAAAGTTCAGTGTAACAGTATTAGTGACGGTTGTTCCATTAGGACACAACTTCCTAAACAGTTAGTAACACATTGTCCACATTCAGAGTTTGAGGCTGTAACATTAAAAGACTAAACATTTGCAGAGATGCCATGTTTGTACTGAATAACAAAAAGTTACAAAATGCATCTTGAATAATTTAAATGAGGCCGATAGCAAACATATCATTTGTATTTTATTACCCTCCTCCTTTATGTTTTGGAACAGTCCCCAGTCTCCCCGTAAAACAATATTTACAAGAATTATTGACATATCCTTTAGACTTCCTTGATTTTGTTTCTTTAATGTGTTTTTTTTTTATAAATCGTGCATGTGGCCAAATAGGCATATTTGTTTTTATTGTTGTTATTGTTGTAGTCAATGTATCTCTGTGGTTACTGTGGTTCTTCTGGTATGGACACGCCTCAAAAACAAACCAGTCATGGCTAAGCTACGTTGTGACAGCAGTCTGATGGTCATTTTTCGTCACTCTTACCTCTCGTTTAGCTACAGTCCTTGTACAACACAGATAATTGCACAAGTACTTTTGTTTATAATATTCAGAAAAAAAGAAAAGAAAAAAAAACAATGGATTAGTACTCTACATGATTGTAGAAACACTATAGTGCTCATTTTCATTACATTGAGAAGTCACAAGCATCACATTCTCTTTGGGGAAAAAGAAAGTCAACAGGCTATGTTAGCCTACAGGCCTGTGCTCTGTGCAGTGGAGTCAAGCCGGTACAAACACGGCCTACATGTTCTCATTTCAACACAATATGCTGCTCGTGTTCATTTTTGTATCAAATAAAACATGGCGTACAATGTTGGTGATCAACTGAGGCCGCTGATGTGTTTTTTAAATAGGTTTTGTTTGGAATCATTTACTGACGATTAAACAAAATACAGAGAATAGCTCTTGAAGGATAAATGACAGTGTAGTGGTCCATACCTGAGCAAACCCCTCCTCAGAGCCCGCAACAGACAGAGCCTCTCGGCTAGACCTACGTCAGTTAGAAGTCCCCCCCCCCCTCCCTTTACAAAAAATACGATATTTGTGCCTCTTTGTTTTGTCAAAGTCAGCGCAGAGCCTCAGCTTCCCTCGTTTATTGCAGCCATATAAAGTGTACAGCACTCATCCTACTGCAGGGTCATAAAGCAACAGCATGCATTTGGAGAATAAACGTGACTTTCCCTCCACTCAAGACAGAAAGACACGCAGAGAGGGCTGCAATAAAGTCATTTAGCCCAGACAGTCTTCGTGACTATATGGTTTTATTGTACAGCCTTTACTGCCTTGGAGCCTGAACTGTCCTTCTGAGTGTTAAAGTCATTGTCTGGTCTCATCTGCGACTAGACAGCCTCAATCACTTTTGTACGCGTCACAAAAACTCAGGAAACGGCCTTATACAGCAGGATTAGACCACGAGACAAAAGCGCACAGGACTAAAAGGCGTTTATTCTGGAGTTAAAACTCTTTTTGGAATGAGGGCGCTCAGTGAGAAGTGACTATAAGATTTAATTGTGTATAGCACACACACACACACACACACACACTATAATATTTATTTATTAGTTAATTTGCCCATATAATATTTTGTTCCCAATAAGTGACAAAGATAAACTATAAAGGCCAACAACGCAACTGGGGTAAATATATTTTAAGAAGAAAAATATATTAGACTAGCCCGTGTAAATGAACTGGAATAAGACGGTTAGCATAGGCTGCATAATATAAAAATAGACTACAATAAATAAAATACTTTGGATTTGGATGCGCTCAAATATTGTAAAGTTATTAATTGTTAACTAGAGCAATCAAAAAGATGCAAAGGCCGTTGTTCTCTCCGCTCGTTTTTTTAATTAAATAGACGTTGTGCGTAATGGCCGCTCAGATTAAATGCTGTTCCCCCTTCAACTTCTGCAGTAAAATAAATTCACCACAGCACTGTTACAATTAATTCTATCTGTTTAGCACAAGAGGGGAAGCTACACTACAGTTATTTGTATTTAGAGTATTACATGAAGAAATAAATAGTCCCGTATTGTCCTCAAGGTGACGATGCGTGCGTCGTTTATGTGGAACAAACAGTCTGGAGTAACAGATTTATTTTGTTTATTTAAAGCACCAAATGTATTCTTCTTTTTCTTTGGACTCTGCTGTGGTAGATTTAAGTCTCTGGGCTAATGTGAGGCCTCAAGGATGACAATTCCAGCCAATAACTAAAGAAAAGCTTTCTATGAAGCTGCTGTGACGCGGTGTGTCCACTTGATGGCAGTGTCGTGCTGCATTATGTTTAGATGTTTACTGTGTTTACTTAGACTACTCAGTTTTGAGTAGGCTACGTCTAACTCTGTCACTCATATTTATGACATTATTCCTTTTAAATTCAGTCGTAATAGATTCATTTAATTTACTTTTCTCACTGTTGAAAATCTAGCATAGCAAAATGTCGTTAACATGGAGTAGGCGATTAGTCGGCCACACTAGTAACCCAGTAGGCTAACAGTTAACCTAGAGTAGCCAACATTTATAACCCAGACCATTTTAAATGTTGAAATACACGTAAATGTAAATGTATGGAAATAAAACGCTCTCAAAGGACAGACCAGCTTAAAAAAGACAGTAGGCTATCCTACAACAGTGTTCAAATTAATGTATCTAGCCTTCCTTGAGCTATTCTCTTTACCACTCTCTGTTGGAGCACTCTTGGCTTATAGTTTTGTCTTATCGTAAGGTTTTGTTGTGATAAATTTAGATGTGCTATTGCATCTGAATGTCTGTAGCCTAAATACAAATACAAAATACATATTTGTATCCGTGCGATTGAAAGAGGAGACATTTGAAATGAGGGCGTAAGGCCAGTAGAATGGGGTTTGGGGTTATATATTTCGCTGTAACAAAGCCTAATTAAGTTGAAATGGGCAGAGGTGATAAACGCCTCGGCCTATCCGCCTCTCTCATCTCAGACACACGCCGAGGAAATGGATTCAGGGCCGTAATAAATGAGACGCGCAAACAAAGCAACGCTAAAATTACATCTATATTTCATAGGCCGCTGTTGTTATGCATGCTGTTGCAGCTTGGGTTGGTTTATTATGGTTAGACTATAGGCTACGTGCGAGAGGCGATTGTTGAGCAAATATTTCAAAATTAGTGATTTTTTAAAGATAATTATAGGCCTATTGGGTTGTATGTATCTGGAAACCCAGGGCTAAGAAAGTTATTAGGCTCTAAAGGTCTTTTGTAATAAGACAAATGAAAACACACTTTTAAACAAGGCTTCCACAACTTCAAAAAACGAATAGGCTTTTAATCAATTAGTCACTAAAGGTCTTTGCATGCCGTTTTTATTCCTTCTCATTTAGCCTACATTCGTAGAAGATAGGCTGTTGGTTTAAGCACGTAAATGTCGACGTCGACAATTATGGACATATCCTGCAGACCAGTGACCCTCAAACTATTCTCATTAAGTACCACTTAAAAAAATGTTTGACTCTTTGAGTAGGCCTACGGCACTCGTCTGTGTTATATTACTGGTCAAATAAAAGTGTAGTTCCAGAAAACTACATATATTTTATTAATTTCTCATGAGTCAGTTTGCTTTATTAATTTTAAAATTATATTTTGAAATATCAGTCTTTAAAAGAAACTCTCTGAGTAGGCTACCACTCAACTGATTGAGAACCACGGCTGTAGTCGGTGGACCACACATGTAGGCCTTATTGGAATTTAATATAGGCCTAGTTCAGATTTAAGTGTTACGTGTTTGAAATACTTTCTTTATGTTATAGCACAACATCTCTGTGTAGCTCCTGTCTGTCTCTTCAAACAGGTGGTGTGCTATTGCGGGGAATAAATAAGAATTTGGAAATGTAGAAAAACATAGCGTGTAAAATAACTGCAGCCTTTAATCGAAATAAATTAATAGATTAAAATATTGCCACCATTTCCCTACTTGTGTGTTTTGAAGCCTTGTTTCTTTGTGCTTCTACTCAAATCGTTGGCGAGTGCATAAGTTAAGCGATAGGCTACTGCAAAGAAACTTGGTTTATTGACATTTTGGTTTCCTTTATTTAGTGGCGATTGTACACAGCCTTCATTAAACGGATGAAGATATAGGATGAAAACAATATTTTTTTCTCTAAAGACAATGTGGTTCTATGTGCTGAGGGGGACTAGCTCAAAGAGTTTGATAAATACTGGAGTGTGCAAGTGAGTGTTTGGTGATGTGAGATACAATTTTCTCCCGAGTAGCTACAGCCTACACACACACACACACACACACACACACACACACACACACACACACACAGGGGTAATAAAACAGTTTTACGAGCCGAAAATGGCCGCCATTGGCCGCTAACGGTCATGTGTGCGCGTGCAGGGCATAGGCTCACAGGCAGCCTTTCCTCGCGCGCAGAGCTGCTCCTCGACGCCCGCGCGCCTCGATGAACGGTAATCACATTTCGTTTCTTTATCTGCGCTTCTTTCGATGTTTTTCTATCAGATATTTATGAAATCTTAATAATCTTAATCATAATATTTATGAATTTATATGTGAGAATAATATTAACATAAGGCTGTGATTTTTTGTGAGAGGTCATTTTGACACTTATTGTATCTGCGTCAGTAGGCTACATTTCGCAAGTTAAAGACTTCCTCTAAATTCCGGAAATGTCATTTCTACACTTCTCATTAGTTAACCTTGTCTCTTTGACTCAATCACAGCATAAATGCTAAACAAGTGTTAGCTTGTGTTTTGGTATTTAGCCTATGTTGTCCCCGGTTGTTTTCAGGGTGCAGCAGAGGAAAATGGGGTCGTGCAGGTTGCTGACGTCAGGTAGGAACTATAGATGTGACATTTGAACTTGTAGTGTACACTAATACAGCGTTGAAATGAATTCCACTGATTTATTGCCTGATTGAAGCTACTTTTGAGTTGTTCTTTTGAAACATATATTATAAGGTCTATGACATAAAACGATTGCAAGCAGATAAAATATCCCTGCAGCCTTAGCCCCAGACTATCAAAGGTACACTTGTAACTGCATATGACAAATGTAATAGTGCATGGAAAACAGGTTTTACTAAGGAATAAATGTTAAATGTTAAAGTTATGGCATGCATAGATAATGCATTCTTCAGTTGGACACCTTTACATATCCCCTTGACATTGCTCTTTTAGGCTAGGAGACCAAAAACAGATTAAAATTGAGATTATATTAGATTATCTGCTCTTAAACTCCTGTCTTTATTGCACATATAGAATAAATATATATTAAAAAAAACTTTTGTTGAGTCTTATTTGTCCTGTACGAACAAATGAACAGACGGAGGAATCCTCGCCTCCTTTCTGCGTTTTTGTTTTGCCTCTTTTTTATTGGGGCAACCCGGGTGTCAGGCGGACAAAGGGCCCAAAGACAGTATTTTTTCCCAGTTTCTGAATTTAACATTTCCTTCTTTCACGAGGCCAGGCGGGGTGTGAGAGATAGAGAGGAACAAAGACAGTATTTCACTGGTGCTGCTCAGTGGAGCTCAGCTGGCACTCAGTATTTACAACCTACTGCAATGCGGCATGGAGGGACTGTGTGTGTGCATATGTGTGTGTGTGAGGGAGAAACAAAGAGACAAAAGGAGATGGAAACGACAGTGACGTAAAAATGGACATCTTGGGCTGACACAGCTTGAGAGTGCAACAAAGAAACCCAATGAGATCTATTCCTGTTGACAGTGTTTCTTTTCAAAGCTGTTACCTAACGTCCATGTCTCTGCCTCTGCAGGTCTGTGTGCAGAGATCAGATAGTGCTGGAGCATCAATACAAAGAAACTCTGTTTATCATGTAAGTCACACATCACCTCGTTAGATTATTTCATTTAAGTCGAGACTACACAAATGGATCAGTTACATACAGTAAGATAAATCCATCATATGTTCACACAATAAGTCCCTTATGCTTGGACAAATTTAGGAGACAACTTGTTTGTTACAGGTTTCTTTTCTTTTTGTGGGGTATGACTGGAGCAGAAGCGTCTCATTTAGGAAATTCATAAAGGGATTTAGATAAAGCTCTTAAATTATTTATTAATAATGAATTAAAAGGGTTTTAGACCTGGATCCTGTAATAATCCCGAGAGCAGTACAGTGTGTTTTAATGCCTTTTGGTAGAGATCAAAAAATTTACCTTTAGCTTTGAAGAAATGCTTTTAGAGGAGTCCAGTGGTCAATTGGAGTGCTGCAGAGACTGCGGTTGTTATCACAGTCCACCAGGTAGCAGCACATGACAATAATTCAACACACCCAGAACAGTGCAGGATTAAGAGAAAGGTTTTTACATTATATATGTTACACATAATATAAACATTCATTCTCCATTCACTGCCAAATTATAACGCAAACAAACTTTCCCTACTCAACATTTCTCTCTGTTTGCACATCAAGTCTCCTGACCCTTTTAGGTGATCCTATTGTAGACTCTATTTTCCACATTCATTTATTATCCAAAACAATCCATGATAAATATTATTAGAATATTAATTATAAATAAGATGTGTAGCACTTCTGTTAAATAACCCACTGTTTGGGAAACGGTGGCCTAATTTGGTGGAAAAAATGTATATGAGCGCTCAGAAGAAATGCCCATTTAAGGCTCCAGCCATTTGAATATTTAAGTACTCTTCTTCTAGATTTTTGTTGTTGTTTTCAAAGATGGACTATCTGATACTACAGTGTGCAAAAAAAGCATTTTTCCATCCAGCACACCCTTCGCTACAATAATGCCTCTCTCATTGAGAAAATGCTGCATAGTTACTTAAAATAATATTCATTCTCTGAATCTGGCTGGTTCTCACACAGACAGTAATCTGCAGGAGGAGCCGACCACAAACAACACTTTTAGAAATCCTGAACTATCACTTTCAACACTGTCACTGCAACACAAACCTCTATATTCATCAAAAATTTATTTTTATTCTGAATTTACTCTTATATTGGTGACAATAAATGTTATGTTGCTGCATGATCATGTTTTTGCAAACACTAGATGGCGCCATAGTCTCAGACATTTTCTACTGCATACATGTCATACCAGCTCTGACTTTTCATAAGCCCTACTAAAGCTCGGGTTCATCAGGGTCATGAGAATTCCCTTCTCCCAGTTACCTTGAATGCACCTCGAACAAAGCAGCTTCTTTTTACGTTGCTGCCTCTTCTCCATGACTTTTTGGTTCTTTCAGGACGTGCTTTATCCGGCAGCTAGGGGGCGTTACTAGACCAGACGTCAAGCCATTGCAGCTGTAAATCACAGGTTCAAGTGGCTTGTGGATTTAAAACAGCGCGACACATTGTTCATTAAAAGGAAAATGGAAGACAATTTATTTTGATGCATCTCATTGTGTGAGCCTCTGGCTGTTAGGATACGTCAACAAAATACTTGTATTATTATTATTGTTATTATTACTTTATTATTATTGTTATTATTTTTATTAATATTATTTAAAAAAATGTATTATTATTATTATTGGTGGTGGTGTTTGAGGTCTGTTGTGTCACTTGGCTCGGAGCCCAGCCGCAGAGGAGCTGCTTAAGGCAAGCAGAGCGGTCTCCACTTTGACACAGAGCCCCACACACACAAACACACAAACACACACACAAGCGTGTTTTCACAGCGCACCGTTTATGGCTTTATTGCTCCCCATTTACGGAAATCAAAGCAGGAAACAAATGCTCCAAACAGCATTCCAGAAACATCCGGAAAAAATGCCAAACTGCCTTTAGAGTCTGCCCTATGTGGAAGGAAAGGGCTGACAAACAAACAACACGGCAGACGCTCGCTTTTACGCACACATTTGATTTTTGTCTTTTTACGCACACTTTACATTTATATGCTTTATCTGCATTTATAAGCATTTACTCTGACACAATTTGGGCTTGTTTTCATTCCCCTCTAATATATATATATTAATGAAAAATAAAGATAAAATAATATGTAAAAGAGTGACAAGAAAATTTAAGAAAAAGAAAAAAGTCGAAAACAATGTATAATTGTAAATCGCTTCATTTGCACCAGCACTAAACCCTTGAGATTAAAAGGGCTGCTTCCTTTTGGCGCCATAATGGAATAAAGTGGCTCTTGGTGCAGGGCCTAATAATTTATGAACCCGCGTGGGAGCAGGGGTAAAAAAAAAAAAGGAGCACGTGACGGTAATAAAGTGTGTTTTATTGCCGGTGGTTTGACAAGCCCAAAATATAACTCAGAGAGAATAGCCGACAGGCGGCCAGATGGGATTGGAGAGCTGATATTTGTCCGTAATCAACAGAATGCTCTTTGTGTCCGCGGAGAGAAGCACCGCAGCGCGCTCCAGGAAAAAAAAGGCTACCGGCCTCCCGCGTGCGTCACCCGGATTCGGATTTTAACTTCGGGCCAACGGCCGACCGCGCCTTAACGCGAGATCACAGCGCCACATGTAAGTGATGCTTTTTATATTTGGCTGCGATATGAAGTTATGACTGTAAGGGGCAGGGGGCGCGCGGTAGAAGGAAGGAGGGCGGTGGGGTGAATGTGATGAAATGAAAACCCCTGCAGCTAAGAGTGAAGCGGAAATATCCACCTGTATGGGTTTAATTCAATTAGACCGCTTCAGAGTTTGGAGTTCTGGATGGATAGAAATGACATGTTTGGACATTTGACCATCACTTTACCTCTTTGCAGTTTGTAGTGTATAATCAGCTCTGACGTAAAACTGATCATTCTTTTTAAAGTATTGTAATTTGTTTAATTATTTTCACAAGTTTTCGAAAAGCTGAGATGTTTTATAATTGCCAGTCATTTTTTTTTAATTTTTAAATCCCAGGCCCATTTTCTCCAAATAATAATACTTTTCTTCTGGAATTAGAAAGTGATGGAGACTGGGTAGAAACGATTTAAATGTATATTTGAACGCAATAAAAGTCTTCAATATTACAAGCAACAAGTAAAACGTGGAAATTGAGACTGTTTTTTACGTGTGTGCGCCAGAAAACTAGAATTGTAATAATTTTTTTAAGGGTCCCTAATAATAATATTAATGATGAAAACAATATATATATTTTTTTAAGTTGTGGCTTTACAGAGCTCTTGTTTAGTCTCCCTGCAGTGTTTTTCGGCTGACTCAACAGTTCGCGTGAGCTGCCTTTCTGAGCTCGCGCGTGTGTGTATATGTGTGTTATGTAAAAGATTATGCAAACACACAGTGAGTTATTAGCAGTTCTGACGCGACCACACGGCGGCTGTAAAAGAGAGGGGCATAAAATATGGCCCCGCAGTGATATGACAGACGCATGTGGAGTACAGTCACAGCTGGCCTCTGCACAAACACTAACACCGAGAAGAAATACACCAACGTTACAACGTTACACGTACAAATAATATTCATTATAACAAAACGTATTTTACAATAAGCGCACTATATTTAAAATGTTAATTTAATGTAATCTTAGAGCATCATTTTATTTCAGACATTTCAGACAACTTTTCTAAAACCTAAGATATGACTAGTAGCAGTTTTTAGCACCGAGTTTAGGTCTAATAAAGATCCAGTGGGCAGCAGCAGTCGAGCGCCAGCCTCGGCTCGTCTGCAGTGCGTTTTCATACAGAGTCCGAGCGCTGGCTGGAGCCAGGGCTGGAGGTCATTTAATGTCTAAACCGGGTTAAGGCTGCTGTGCTGCTCGGCTTTGACCCGGCAGAAGGCCGGGGGCGGAGGGGTGAGCCGGCGGTCAGCCTGTCTAAGATGAAAAAGTGAAACGAGCACACAAAGAAAGGACACCGCTCAATGGCTTTATATCGCTGCTCCACATGAGGGACAATTTATTCAACAGTTTATCTCAAAGTCCTCCTTAAAGCCAGTTACGGCCAACACCGTTATTATCTGAAAAAGAAGCCTGTTTAAATGGGATCACACGGCAGCTTCTCAGCAAACATGGCGCGCAGTTCAGCTTGTTTATTAGACATTGAAGGTTCGCTGTAATTCCGCTGATTAGACTTCAACTAAACTGCATCAGGTTTAAATAAATGATCACAGCGCTTATTGGAAATCGTTCCGGTTTCATTACATTGCTGCTGTGAAGGAAGAAGCTCATGCGCAAACCCTGCAGAGAAGCAACTGGATAATCTTTCTGTGCGCTCAGGTACCGTGCTGTTTTACGCATCTCTAACCGTTACGCATTTGTATCACTGACAACAATAATACACAAGAGGGGCAGGGCAGAAGCAGAGATGCCGCGGAAACAATGGGCTCGCATGAACTCTGGATGGTCCCAGCGCGAGCCCCTGCGTAGCCCTGTCCAGTGCGAGGACTAATGAAACGGTGAACCAGCGGTCAACGCTTCTGATTGACCCTCTGGCGACCTGAGCAGCTAGGCTACATTCTCCCACAAGAATGCTCTTTACAAAAAGCGCATCATCTCGGCGCTCTTGTTGTGCGTCTAAAGGAGCCTACAACGTTCAGAGCTGGGAGCCCATTCAGGAATGACTCCACCTTTAAAAACCCTGAAATAATTGTGAGAAATGAAAGTTTTAGGTCAAAGTCCTTTTTTACTCGGGGCCTGGATTAATAGCCCTGACTCAATAGATTTGCTCCATTTGTATTTACCTCCGGAGGTGCCTTGAAAGAAGCAGTGCCATTACTCAAACCCATCTGAATGTTCAGGATTGATGTGTACTTTTTTACAACTCTTTTGTGCATAGTCAGCAAAACTCTTAATGTCCAGTTGATCAGCTTTGGAGCTTTTTCTGGTTTATACTCTATTGCAACTAGTTGTTTATTTTAGACTTTCCACCATACTCTGGCCCAAATGGCCACGAGAAGTCTGCAAACAGCTAAAAAGGCCCGAGGCAAGAATCTGCCACAGCACCAGAAAAAATCTATGCCATCTTGTGCAGAGTATACAGTAATCACAGAGGGGGCCAAAGACATGCCAGCAGTGCTCTTAATGAGACTTTCCCAACGCTGAAAGACACTCAGCAGAGCATGGGAATGGGTTGAGAAGAAATAAATCAACTTGTAGCAGATAATACTTCATCGTTCTCATGACAACGTAAAACTGTAATAATCAAAATCCATTCTATTGGAACATAATGTCTGTTTAGAACTTCTTTTGGTAGTATATCAGCATCACGTGTTGATCCATCCAGCAACAGTTCCAATTTAGGTGATGTTGTTTTACTGGTATAAGTGGACCTTTATTATGGATCCATATATGGCGCCCAAGGCTGCTCACGTTTTAATGCAGCTGGGATTTAGGCAACCAATGGTCCAACAGTCACTGGGTTGTGTCACATTTTGGGCACCTATAAAAGTGGATGAAAAGTTAGTCCTGTAAAATAGGAACATTTTAAAGGAAACATTGCTTTTCAAGTGAAAAATTGTACAATTTTCCAATATTCCAGATTTGCTTTTAAACAGAAGCCTACTTATATGGCTTTAGCTGCACTAGAATGTTTTAAAATGAGTTATTTCATTGACATTTATTTCTGGTTAAGTCAGCATCTTTATTTGCTTTAAAAAAAATTGTAGGTTACTGTAGGCTTCACGCTGCTTCTCCTCAGACCCGTTCTTCTAGCTTCCTGTAATTACACCTATTAATCAAAATTAATGCTGTAGACTTTAACGAGTGTCTCATATCAAAATGCTTCAGCAGTGTTAATGGCGCCTATAAATTATAGCCTGACACTGATGTATCTTATAAGTTACACAATTAAACCCATGTGAAAAATGAGGACCTATGGAGCCTGAATGGTGCTTTAAATGCTGTAATTATTGTCCTACAAAAAGCAGAATAAGGTTTCCACTTTAAGAAGATCCACCTGAATGCAACGTTGCCTATATATACCCTGTAGAACCGAATGTGTGTGGAGCTGCCTCGTCACAGATTGGGTTCTAGGGGAGTCTATGGGCGATGACTAACCATCCAAAAACCAGCTCCGCAAGTATTACTTTTGTTTACCTTTGTTTTGTCAAAGGTCATTTACATGTTATTTTTTACATGTAGGTGGAAGTTTGTATTATTTAAGTAATGTAGGGGTCCATTAAAACCTGAAGCAAAGACGGAGGGTTACACTTGCCTCAAAGGAGGCTCAGATTCTGGGTCAGTGTAAACAGACCAAAATTCAGATTTCTGCCATTTCTTTGAGACTTGACCTGTCGACAAAACAAAAGCAACCCTTTTCCTCACTTTAACATTTTTCATAATTTATTTTCATTAATACATTAATGAAGAAAAAAACAATACATTTTTATTGTTTTTAGTATAATATAAATAAATATTAAAACATCTGGTGAAAGTCCTCAGTCCAGAGATCAAGCACAACACTGTGAAGTGCCCCTCTGTTTTAGTAAAATGAGGGCTGCACAAACACAATATGCACAATATGAGCAATCTCAATAACCATAATGCAAAAAAAAATTAATAATATAATATTATGGTTTTCTTTGTGAACAAAGCCTTGAACGTATCTGGTATGTTCTCAACTGTTACTTTTATTATCTTATGGTCATATTGTTATTGCAATTTCAAACTTAGTTATTGCATACTTCCCTGATATTGTGCAGCCCATAACCATGGAAACAAAATGATCTGAACTTATTTCACTGCCAGAAATGGACCGAAAATGAAAGTGCCTCCTACAAGTTCCATGTGATTGAGGAGAAGCAGGTGCTGCTAATCATCAGATCAAAGCAGAGATTTTATCTTGCTGGGCTTTTTTGTTTGTTTTTTTTCTATGCTTTTACACAAGTGGCATAATAATTAATCATTTTATGAGGGGTACTTGGATTTCACATCACTGTAGATTGATCTGAATGTGTCAATGAAGGCCTAGTGTGATTATAAAAATATCTTTCAATCAATATTATATATATATATGATAAGATTTGCTAATATTTTCAAAGTAAGTAACCAAACTCAAACAGGCTGCTAAGAGCAAGTCTTCCACAATTAGGAAAAGTCAGCCTTCCATAAAGGATGATTACAGATGAAATTAAGTTCTCACATGGCTCACACAGGTTCAGTCCATTTAGTTCATGTCAGTAAATGATGCCAAAATGCTTCGAGTGAGCCCTCGCTTCAAAAAGGCTAATATTACAGAAAGGACCATTTGGCCTGAGCAGTAGACCCGCAGCATCCGAGCAGCAGCTGCCAAAGAGAAATCCTCCTGAAATCCCCAAACTCACACCAGGGATTTATGACTCTGCTTTGCCTGACTCATTTATCTTTAATGCTTTGGACAGAGCGGAGTCGCGCCGTGCCGAGGCAACATGCGTAAAGAGGGGGAATCCTGCCTCATCTCTATTCTCTTCGTGTGAGGGCCTGATTTAGCATAACCTTATTGATTATGCATCTATCGCATTATTCCTCTTCATTTTTCTAACGCTGTCGCATTTTCCTCTTAAGCTTTTTTCGTCATTTTTTAAGTAAAGCGGTTTGGTCATGTGAAGGCAGAGTTATTAGTGGTGAACGGGACACCTCGAGGTGACCTCTGCCAAACAAAGCTAACTACTAGTCACTGTCTGGGACCCTTTTATTCCTTTTATTCTAACTGGACGGCCGCTTTTTGTTGCGCGTCCTTTGACCGGCTACAAGGCCAAATATGGTCCACGTCCCTCAAAATGGACCAGATTAATTTTTCAGGTTCGGGCCATCTGTGTGTGGGGGGTTCAAGTCAGGCCGCAAAAAGTCATAAATTACAGTCCTGTGCGCGCTTCTTCAATAGGTGCTGTTGGAGAGTGGGGGATGAGCACGTGGACAGATAGATTTATGGACGGGATTGGAGTAATGGCTGTAAGATAAAAGATGGATTTCTGCGCAATTGTTCGGCTTTCATTCAGACATTGACCGAATCAGAGGTCTTTGAGAAACATAACGCCACGTTATTTCAGTATTAGGTGGCATTAAGAGTCTATTTATGATATGCTTTTTTATTCATACATTTTTATGCATTCGTTTGGTTCCCACACACAAAGACGATATTCTTCGAAGTCTTTAAAGAAGGATAGATAAATATAACACAATATTTCAGCTTTAAGTAGCATTACGCTTTGCTGATGGTTGTAAAATTATTTAAAGGGCTATAAAAATGGATAACCACTGTGCTTTTTCCTTTATAAACCCAAAATATATCATAAAAGATGCTGTAATGTTTCAGCATTAAGTTACTCTTTATGAGACAGACTGTTGTAAAAGAGGGATATATTTTAGTTTCCATGCGTCAAAATGAAAACAATGGCCAATCAGAAGTCTTTCTGAAGTTATTACAGCATTAGATGGAATTACGCATCATGAGGCTCATTATGGATTTGATAGATTTCTGAGCAATTGTTTAAACAAAACATACACGAAGACACTGGCCAGCCTTTAAAGAAGCCTAACCACCGTGCGTGTGTTTTCTGGTGGTAAAATCTTCCCCAAAAGGCCCTGATATATCAGCACTAAGTGGCATTATGCACGAAGAGCCTCTTTATGAGTTGGACTGTAATAAAATCCCCCTCTGTCCCTTTAAACTGCTGTTGTTTCTCCACTCCACACGGACCTGATGCGCGCCCTTCCCCTGCATCACATCTTCATTAGCTCCACATAATGAACGTTTTTTTTCCCTCAAATTATCCCATTACATCTGACATAAACAAGGCGAAGTGCCGCCTCTGATTGGCCGGCCTCGGGGTCACGTGCCCCGCATGGCCGTCCGTCTATTTGACAGCCGCAGGATGGCTTGATGCCAGAGGGGGAAAAAGAGACAGAGAGAGGGGAGAGAGAAAAGAAAAATTAGTATTCTCGTGCTAGCCTCGCTATAAATCAATCATGGAGTCGTACGTGGTGAGCTGTAAATACGCTGAGCCGCAGTTCCCGCCTTGTGAAGAAGATTACAGTAATTTTAGTGACCAAGGGGGGTATTACAACAGCCCCCAGGACAGTGCTAGTTATGCAGGGGGCTATCAGTCCAGCATGCAGCCCCCTCCACCTCCGTACACACCACAACAACAAACCGCCTATGCCCAATCTGTGCAGGGCCCTCTGCGGGAGGATGGCGAGCGGGAGCACTCGCGGCAGCAACAGCAGCATCCAGGTGCGCACTTCCCGGCCTTCACGGAACAAGAGGGAGCCGGGAAAGACGGCTACCTGCAGTGTCAGGCTTGGATGACCTGCAAGCCTGTTCAGGTGCAGAGGAAGACGGGCTGCCAGGTTAAAGACAAGCCGCCTGTTGTGGTGTATCCGTGGATGAAGAAGGTGCATGTGGCGCAGGGTAAGAGTTGCGCAGAGTCATATCTGCGTTTATACTATATTAGACAAGATTGTACTATTTTTGTACAATGTTCTTTCTTTCCATCTGCTCCATTTGCATTTGTCTTTTGTTGCGGACTTATTTATGGCCTTAGTGAGAGTCAGGGAGAATTACAGCCGCTATAAAGTTTTATGGCACTGGTCCAGTGTGCCTGTGTGTGTGTGAGTGGGTGCATGTATGTGCGCGCTCGTGGACAGAGGTGTTGTGCTTCTGATACTGCAGTTTAAAAAAGTGAAAATGGTTTGTTGGACGTGTTCCTAGTGCACAAAGATGAACAATATAGATTTTTATGTTAGGTCAAGACTTTTAATTCAGTCACAAGTGCTCTTCATGTTAATGGAAAATGCATTTATTCTTAATAATTTGCTAATGATGATGTACTCTTAATCGATGTCCAGTCTAATAGCAAGGTTTTTTTTATCTCCATCTTTACGCAGTGAACCCGAACCACGTGGGTCCGGAGCCCAAGCGTTTACGCACGGCCTACACGCGCCAGCAAGTCCTGGAGCTAGAGAAAGAGTTCCACTTCAGC